>PVKS010037885.1:0-18311 GCA_004027875.1 Aplodontia rufa
CTCAAAGGGGCTGTAAATTGTTTGTTTGGTTTTTTGTTTTGTTTTGTTTTTTGAGAGAAGGACAGTGAGAGACAGAATCAACTTTTATTGAGTTTTTCACATGGCTTTCATTGCTCTGACACTTAGTTGTGTACGTGGGTTGCTGGGGTTTGAACCCATGTACTTGTGCATGCCAGGCAAGCACCATAACCACTGAGCCACCGCTCCAGCCCCGGCTGTAAATTGTTTAAAGCAGCACAGATCACTGTCTTCTCCCCCTGACTCCTGATCAACACAAAGCCAAGCATGTATGCTATTCAAATCCTTAATGATGATCCTGTGCTATCTTTTCTTATTATTTTGAGAGAGAGAGAGAGAGAGAGAGAACTTATTGGTTCTCCATGTGGTTTTTGTTTCTCCAACACCTCGCTGTGCATGTGGCGCTGGGCCTGGAACCAGCGTCTTTGTGCATGTCAGGCAAACACTGTAACCACTGAGCCACCACTCCAGCCCCCGTGCTATTTTTTTAACGGCCCTCAGGTGCACAGAATCACATTAATCATCATCAGCTCATGATCACTCACCTCTGCTCCATGCACGCCTACTCATGTTTACTTTTAATGAAAGAACAATTTACTCTCCTCTCAGTATAAAAGCTGAGCTTCAACCAAAGTTTATTTCTGTGGTCTTTCCCAAACCCTTCCCTCTGAAAGTTCTTAAAACTGCCTAGTGAAGTGCCCTGTATGAGACCATGCCAGCCAGGAGCTAACCCAGCCCAGGACACCAGCCAGGCCTCCCAGGGGTCCCTCTTCCCCTCCCCACGTCTTCCCTCATCACCAGCAGGATCATGACATGGAAAGGTGCCAGGTGAACGTTCTGTATCTAGTTGCCACATGAGAGAAGGGGTTACCGTGACAGTATGCACCAAATAGGACGAGTTCTAGAGGACAATCAATTATTGCAAGTGACATCACAAGAAAGGAACCCAGGGACAGAATGTAACTGCCAGGAGCAAACAAGACCTGTTCTTGCCCTGGTGCTGCCTCTCCTGATATTCAGTTTGTTGACACTGCTCTACTAGCATCACTAAGTCACCCCAGAACTTTTACAGGAAAACTTCTGGTCCCATTTGAATTAGCCAAAGTGGTCTTTTCTGCTTGCAACTCAACTGTAACCAACATACTAGGCCGCGGAAAGACGATGGGCAGAAGTGATCCCTCAGCAGGCTGTTATGATTTTTCCTCATCCAAAGTGGCAGATATGAGGATCAAGCATCCTAAAACTGACAAGCCTCATGTGGACAGCAGAGAGCTGCAAAAGAAAATCTATTCAACAGCTGATTTGAGAGCTCGGTGGGTAAGGCGCTTGCCCAGCATGTGTGAGGTATGCGAGTTCAAACCCCAGCATCACGTACACAACAATGTCTTAGAGGAATGAAGGTCACATGAAAAACGAAATAAAAATTGTTAAAAAAAAAACTGATTTGATGATAGTTATCACCTAAGCTGGCTACCCCAAAATAATTAGGTACATTGTGCAAGGTGTTGATGCTAACCTGACGAGTATGCCAGTCTCTGGCCTATAACCTATCCACAACCACTATTTACAACCTCTAAAACTTAGAGGGAACACTGTTAGTTTGCTAGGGCTGCCATACCAAAATACCACAGCTGGGTAGCGTAAGCAACAGGGACTTATTTCTCAGTTTCAGAGGCCAGAATGTCCAGGGTCAAGGTGTCAGCAGGCTTGGTTTCTCCTGCATCCCCCTCTGTCTTGCAGGTGGCTGCATCCTCACACGCCCCTGGTGTACCTCTCTCTTATGGGGGCACCCATAAGATTAAAGCCCCATCCACCCTAGTCACCTTATTTAATCTTGCCCTTTCTCCAAACTCGGTCACACTGGGGGTTAGGGCTTCAATTCATGGATGTGGAGGGGACACAATCCAGTCCATAACAACTGCCAACCCCTTATCCTCTTTGAAGTGAGACCCCCTTCCATCAGTCCTCTGCATTGTGGCCAGGGAGCTCTTTTTTGTTCGTTTGTTTGTTTGTTTGTTTGTTTTGTTTTTGTGTCAGGGATTGAATGAACCCAGTGGCGCTTAACCCCTGAGCCACATCCCCAACCCAGGATGCTCTTTCTTAAGAAGCCAGCCTATTTGGGCTGGAGCGGTGGCTCAGCGGTTGGAGCGCTTGCCTTGCAAGCGTGAGGACCTAGGTTCAAACCCCAGCACCACATACACAACTAAGTTTTGGAGAAACAAAAGCCAGATGAAAAAATAAATAAAATTGATTAAAAAAAAAAAAGAAGCCAGCCTATTGGTGCCAAGCTTCAGTGTCCTTCAGCTTTCAGATCCGTTCCAATTGCTTAAGTTCATCCACAAGGGCCTATGTGATGGACATCCTTCCTAACTCCTCATAGCCTGCTCTCTGCTCAGACTGCCCCCCGCCAGGCGCTGTGCCTTCCCCACCCTGTTCCTTCTTGTGGAGGGGATTATAACTTCCCAGCTTGTGCTGGGGGCTCCCATCTGCCTTCCCACGAATTGCGTTCTTTATGCAGCTGTACATACTGCTTGCTGTTCGAGACTTAGCTCAAGAGCTTATCTTCTCAGAGCCCCTTGGGAGGAGCCCCTCCTGCACAGCACCCTGTGTGCATAATCAAACTGTAACCCTGGACTTGCTTCATCCCATCTGACAATCACCTCCTGAGGGCAGGGCTGGTGCCCTACTTGGTCCATTTGTGTACGCAACACAGTCTGGTATGAGATCAAGGAAAGGATCTGAACAGCAACACTGATCAGACTCCTATTCCAGCTCCTAAGGAGGTAACAGGGACTTTTGTGAACCCCTGTTCCAGAAAGTCACAGGGGCACCCTTTCTTACTGATTATGCAGCATTGTCATTACTGCCTCTGACTCCTGTTAATGGTCATGACTCTGCCTCACTCTTGTGACCAGAAGCCAACGTTTGGACACATGGTTGAGTGTGTCCAACACACACTAGGTTGAGTTTCAAAAGTAATGTTCACTAGGTGGGAATTAGAAAAGAATAACATTGACAACCACAAGTCCCTCACCAGACTGCAGCCCTGAAAGTTAGGAGAAGAAAGTATCACAAGATGGAAGACATGATCGGCTGGAATCCCATGGTCACGTAAGACGAGGACTTGGAAAATGATGGAATGCTAGAAACGACTGTTGCTCTCACTTTCCCTTTTATCCCTTGAGCTTTTGTGCTTTCTGATTTGAAAATCTGCAAAAATAACTTGGAATTTTTCTGAATTTTTCCATGGCTAATTGTTTAAAAAAAGAAAAGCTGATTTGATTTGACGATAGTTCATCACCTAAGCTGGCTACCCCAAAATAATTAGGTACATTGTGCAAGGTGTTGATGCTAACCTGACGAGTATGCCAGTCTCTGGCCTATGACCTGTGGCCTACGACTTTAAAAACTAGATTATTGAAAGCATACATGGCTTTTCTTTTCCTCCCCCCTCTTTACCTTTATCTGAACTCTCCTCTGTGTATTTCCTCTGTCTCTAGATCAACAACTTAGAAGGGTTAATGATCGTTGACTCAGCGCTGCTCAGTCCTGCTCCTCGGATGAAACTGAGCCTGAGAGGTTAATTTGACCAAGACACATGGTTGGTGCATGGTCAGCTCTGGAAGAAGGGCAGCTGACCTTGAGGAGGTCTATCTCAGCCGCCTCACTGTGTGCCTGGGTCTTGCCCCGAGGTTCCCCACTGCCAGATGACATGCTGGAAAGCAAACTCCAAAGACTTGGGCTGGATCCTGCACCGCCTGATCTCTCGGCTCTGCGCCTTTTCCAGTGAATGACGCTGGCCAAGTTGTCAAATGTATTTAATAAAGCTCTTTGTTGCTGTTTCTGCCTCATCATCCATTTTTAGGGCTGACATTATTTTTCCAGACCCAGCCGTACCCCACCAGTGCTGGCCTGGTTGAAACCTCCCCTCCCTGACAGACCGTTTGCAACACAGCCCACTTGTTCCTCATAGCCCCGACCAAACGCAACACACCCACAGCCGCCCACCCGGGTAACACCTGATGGGCAACGCCACGGCCTCCTAAGGAAGGTGTCCCTCTGCACATGTTTTCTTTGCAGTAGCCAATCACAACACCCACAGGGACGCCTACGGGGTCACAAAGGTGTTCCCCCACAGTGCTCCCTTTGCTCTGGCCTCCAACCAGTTCCCGGCAGCACTCCTGAACGCCCTGCGATCTGTGATTCACACACTTCTGTTTCATTCATTTTGGTTTCACCTCACTGGATCTCACTAACTGGCACAACAAAACCTCCTGTTCCGGGTTCTCCTAGAGAGTGGCTGTCTTGATTTAAGGTCATTCTCAAGAGTAGGTTAGCGGGGCTGCTAATGATTATATCGTTTGCGGCGCTTGCCTGGCGTGCACAAGGACCTGGGTTCCAACCCCAGCACCACGTGCACAACGAAGTGTCAGAGCAGCAAGAGCCACAGGAGAAACTAAATAAAATGGATTCTCTCTCTCTCTCTCTCTCTCTCTCACTGTCCCTCTCTCCTTTAAAAAAAAAAAAGAAAAGATGAGGGAGAACCATGACAGTAGCAATCAGAGCACATGGTTACTCAACCTCCCTCAACCTCCTTTTCCTCATCAGCGGAGAAAACGCCTGTTGGTAACAGTTCTTACAAACTGATATTGTTTTGGTGATGCATGGAAAGTGCTTGGTCCAGAGGCCAGCACACAGCAAATACCAACTGTTAAACGATGTCATTGTTCTTAGTGCTCATCAGCTTTGAGCAAGTGACCCCATCTCTGAATATTGTGGCCACATATGTAAGCGAAGGCCCTAATGCTCCCCTGGTTGCACCTGGAGAGAGCTTTGGGACGCCCTGTGCCATGTGAGGGGCACCCAGGGCAACCGGGCATCCTGGCTTTGCCCTGTCAGATGATAACTTATACCAACTCCCAAGCTCCCTTTCTCTGACCACTCTGTGAGACTCGCTGTCCCTCTCGTTGCGGTGACTCGTCTGTTCTGGTGCACTGTTACAGTGTGTATTTGCTTAGGGCCACAGTACAGAGAGTTTATGTTTGGTTAGTCAGTGCTGATTTCCCATACAAGATTAATTGTAAAAATAAACAAAATTAAGAATGTTTTGGGGGAGATAGCTAATTAATATTCTGTTTGCCAGAAGTTAAAAGCTTAATAGACAATTCCTTAGACTCAGTTCTGAACTGAGTTGGGTAGGTGAGGAGCACTGGGGTTCCGCAGGCAGAGGGTGGTCTAAAGTTAGCCGCTCTTACGTCACCTGCCACATGGGAGGGGAGGCTGGGCAGTGGGGCAGGATGCTGTCCCCCTGTGTCTCCTTCGACAGGCTCACCTGCAACAAATGGTTGCACCACCAGGAAATCACCACTTAACTGTTATCCAATAGAAGAATGATCGAGGCTTTAATACTTGGAAGGATAGCGTGTCTACCTACTGAGTCACCTTGTGCACAGCTTCTGGGGTATTGAAAAATCCTCTGGCCATTGCACCTTGAAAGGTAAGACCACTTCAATATGTCAGAGATACATTGCTCTTTAAGTCTAAAGCATGTTGGGGCTGGAGTGGTGGCTTGGTGGTTATGGTGCTTGCCCGACATGCACAAGTACACCGGTTCAAACCCCAGCACCCACATACACAAATAAGTGTCAGAGCAATGAAAGCCATGTGAAAAACTAAATAAAAATGAATTATCACTATCTCTCTCTCTCTCACTGTCCTTCTCTCTAAAAAAAAAAAAAAACTTTTTTTAAAGAGTGCATTATTTAATTGCTCTGGGGAAGATGGACAGAAAGAACCAATTACGATCACCAGTTCTGTTTCCTCACGGGCATTTGAAAAGTTAAAATGAACTTGTGTGAAAATTAGCCGCTGTCACTAATATTTTAAACTCAGAATCTGAGACCTGGGAAAACAACCGTTGACTATTTCTGCACTCATGCTGTACCAAATACACCAAGCTCCCTAACACAGTGGTTGTTCTCACCGAAGCATCATTAAGTGCAACTTATCAGTGGGCTGGGCAACTTGATTTTTAGCTGCTAAAATACATATAAACAAATTATCCTTTTATTTCTTACCTATTTTATTTCTTGGATATTTCACGTAGATTTTTTAAAATTGCTGATGAAATGCTTAAAAGGCATTATTCATTTAACCAGTGCTGTTGTAAAGCTACTTAGTTGAAATTTTAATTTCACTATTCTGTCATGTTCATGTTTATTTGCATTTTTTTGTGTTAGAGGCCACCACTGATCAAATTTGGTACAATTTAACATCAAATATATTATATTAAAGATTATAACTCTTTGACATTGTTAAAAAAAATGAGACTCTGCAGATATGAGTAGACAAATAACCAAAAGGAGGAGAAGGAAAAGTCTTTTCTCCAAGATACCTGATTTCTTTTAGTGGTGGATAAGTTCGTTTGTTTGGGGGTTTTTTGGTGTTTTTTTTTAATGGTGCATTAAAGTTGTGCATCATGAGATTTGTTGTTACATATTCATACATGCACACAATATAGCAATATAATTTGGCCAATATCTCTCCCCAACACTTCCCCTGGTCCCTTGCTTCTGCTGATCACCTTCAGAAATTGCTTGTGTGGGAATTATTTAGTTTCCTAGTGGTGCAAAATGAAGTTTTCCCTTTCCCCCTTGACTCTCCCTTTTTTCCCTACAGTCCTTGCTCCCCTCTCCCCTTCTACGTTATCTCCTCTCCTGGACTTCCTTTAGTTCTTAATTTGTACTTGAACGGCTCTTTATGAAATCTTATCCCTTGCTTCCCCTTTCCGTTATTTTACTCTAGCTCCAATAAATGAGAAGAAAACATTCGACTTTTGAGTTTCTGAGCTTGGCTAATTTCGCTTTCCATCCAGTTGCCAGCAAATGCCATAAATTCATTCTTCCTAGTAGCTGAGTAGAACTCCATTGCATATGTACATAAGCGATAAGTAGTAGCATGTTGAATTGAGTTTTCCAGTGCTTTGTTTTTGCATCGGTAGTCATTTGACTTTCAAAATTTTTATTAGCAAGACAAGATTTTAATGGGATGAAACTTAGGTTTTTACCCCTTTTAATTTATCATTTTATCACAAGATTATTTAGGTATCAATGATAATAGGAAATTGGCTATTCAAGGTTTTTAAATTTTTGTTAGCAAATAATTGAATATGTATTTTGAAGCTTTAAAGTATAAATGTTCAGGATGCTTTCAACTGACTATATCTTAACCTTCCCTTTCTCAAATTCTATTGGAAAAAACAGACTACAATTTAATAATTAGCATTAGCAAAGTAGGGAGGAGTGCCATTAGAGAACGGAGTTTCTGGATTTAATGTCAACAGACAGGGGTGTTCCTGACTTCACTCAGGGAATAAAGTGCATCTTCAAAATCAGTGTTGTTTTTCTCCCACAATGGCAGGATGGGCGCGGTGGTCCCCAGAGTGCTGGGGGTGTTACATAAAGAGTGAAGGGGTAGCCAGGCTCCCACCCAACAGCACCTGGCTCTAGCTGTGTCCCAGAGGATTAACACGCACTAACAGCTTTCTAAGATGAGAGTTGTGACAAGGGAGCTTCCCAGGGGGAGCCCTGAATCCGCCCAGGCAGGGCCAGCAGGCAGAATATGCTGCTATGAACCTTCTCGTACAGGTTTTTGTGTGTACATGTGTTCTCAGTTATGCCCAGGAAAGGACTTGCTGGGCCTCATGGTAATCTCATGTTTAACATTTTGAGGAACTGCTACACCGTTCTGCACACTATTACACTTTCCCACCAGAAGCACAAAGGGGCCCAACGGGGAAAGAGAACTACCCACGCAAGAGCTGGGGAAAATAAAACTTGTGCCTTTAAAATAGAAGACTTCTGCCCCTGCCTCTTGACTTTCTGGACACCACGGAGCCACCACCCACCCACCCTGACTGGCAAGCACCAGCTGGAACGCAGGGGCCTCTCCTCCACAGGCCTTCCTCTGCCCCCTCTGCAGCCAGCGGTGTGTTGCTTACGCCACAGGGGTTGGCCCCTTCTCACCCCAAGCCTCTATCCTGTGCTGTGGGCCATTCCACTGCGGGTCCAGGTTCTGCCCCAGCAACTAAAAGTGTCCGTTTGTTTCTTAACCATGTCTCTCAATGTTTCAGTCAGCTTTTTTGCCACTGTGACCAAAAGACCTGACAAGAACGATGTAGAGGAAGAAATGTGTATTTGGAGCTCACTGTGGCAGAAGTCTCAGCTCATAGACGGCCAACTCCATTGCTCTGGGCCTGAGGTGAGGCGAGCATCATGGCTGAAGGGCATGGAGGAGGAAAGCAGCTAAGGACACAGCAACAAGCCACCAGAGACAAGCGTAAACCCCCAAAACGTGTACCCAGTGACCTACCTACCTGCCTGCAGTTAAACCCAGTTAACTCCAATCAGGGAATTCATGCACTGATTAGGTTAAGGCTCTCATAACCCAGTTATTCCACCTTTGAACTTTCTTGTATTGTCTCATACATGAGTTTCTAGAAGCAGCTCATATCCAAACCACAACATTCAATATCTGAAATTCAAAGGACTTGAAAATGTGAGCAACTGCAATTGACAGAAACCCCAAGGCAAAGTATAACTGTCTCTGTTTGGGTCCTGCCTGGTGGGGAAGTGGAGTCCATCAGCCCCTGCAGCACCTGTCAGCTCAGAACCATGATGATGGCTCACGACCTCATGAAGTTTGACCAACTGAACAAAGCTTCCCCAAGACAAGTCTCAACACCCACATCTGAAGAGCATCCTCCTCAGCAATGCCAACTTCACAGAACCGCATTTTAACACCCTCCCCAGCTGCCACTGAGGTCTAAGGCTTTTAAAGTAGTCACATGCCATTGTGATCCTCACGCAGGGGCAGGCTGTTCGGCTCAATCTGCTGTCCTCCCCAGTCTACTGGCCTCAAGGAGCTGGGGACCGCTGTGGGAAGCCATATGCCTCCGGCCAGAGGTGTGACCTGAGTTGGAGCACTCCAAGCCCCACCCAGCACTGCTGTTTTTCCAAGAAGATGAGAAGGCAAGAAACAGATGGGCTGGAATGAGAGGGTTGAACCAAGGAGAAAGAAGCCAGGAATGAGGACACCACCTTCACCTCTCCCCTCCCAGCCACTGCCCTGGCTTGTTTTATGACTTCACTTTGGCTCTGTGGCTATTTAACGTAGTGCTATCCCAGCAGGAACCTTCTGTAAATTTTGCCTCCTATTTGGCCATTCCGTGCTTTTGACAGATCACCTAAGGTCTACGCTCAAGCTCCTCGGTGGTGATGATCTGCAGGAGCCCCCGGAACACCACCCACATGGAAAGCCTGGACAGCGTCAGCTGTAGCTCCTATAGCCCAGTCCTGATCCTGACTCCGCCTTAGGCAAGTCCTGTGACCCCTGAAGAGAAACAGGAAGAGTCTCTGGTCTAGCAAGGTAGGACCCTCCATTCTGCTCAAAAGCTAGTTTCCATCTCATACCTCAGATAAGGACCCCTAACTCTCCTGAGAAGCCCATTGCTCTTCACTTGGGTGGTAGTGGCCTTGACTTCCTCATATAGTGCTGGGTATCCTGGCATGGACTTGCCAGCAAGTATTTCCTGCATTTGATTTACAAAAAATGTCAAGTAGAGACTAACTTTCTGCTGACTCAATGCTTGTCTATAAAATGTGCTTCTAGAAATAAGATGAATCAGAGGTAGTTCTAGCAGTCCAAAGAGAAGTATGTGATCCTGAAGAGCCATCAGTGTGCATTTATTATGTGCTAAACAGAATTGTTTTGGAGGCCTGATTTTTTGTATTTTTTTAAGGGTCACAGGTTAACTGGGCTCTGACCACCTAATAAAGAGGGAATCTTTCAGCATTTGATTTCCCCACAAGGTTGGGAAATGCAAAGAGAATAAATAAATAAATGTGTGTACTGTACTCTCTTACTTTATCCTGCACTGATGCCATGGAGGCCACTGTTCTTGTTGCCTGTCACTAGGATTGTAGTGACGCTGACCTTGACCTCCTCATACACCCAGGATACCCTGTTCCAGTCCTACCTCCAGAATGGAGTCTTTGTCTTGTGTATCATCTTCCTCTCCTCAAAGCAGAGCCAAAACTCTTCAATAGCCTCTGGGTCCCTGATTGAGTATCCTATGAGTGGCACTGAAAGAAATGTTAAGGCAGGGCTGGAGCAGAAGGAAGCTCAGGGGTTGGAGTCCTTGCCTGGCATGTGCGAGGACCCAGGTTTGAACCCCAGCCCCACCTACACAACTAAGTGATGGAGAATAAAAGGGCAGATGGAAAAATAAATAAAATTGATTTGCTCTTTTAAAAAATTTTCAAGACAATTTTTAAAATATTTCTATTGGTTTAGGTGGCTCATGGAATGACTAGGTTCTAAACGTTCCCCAGGTAACTCTAACATGAAACCAGGGTTGTGCATCCAGGGCTGTGAACCACTGGGTTAGGTAGTTACCCTTTTATAATGGGTAACTCCATTTGCGCTCAATCAAGTTAAAAAATTAACCTTTTTAAGATTTCAGTTGTAAAATTCATGCACTTTGACTTAGATGTGCCCAACATTTTGTTTTTCAAAATTATCATTTAATTGAAAATCAAACATTTCAATAAGGTCTGTTGGGGAAAACATTTCCTAGTCCCTCCCTCCATTTCCCAGCCCCAGAGACAACTTCTTTCCATTCTTTTAATAGATTCCTTTAGCATCTGCCTTTATGTCTTTAAATGGAATGCTTGGATTACCATTTCTTGATGCTTTTTCAGTTGGGGACATTATCAATTGTCTTTGCACTGTGAAAAGTGTGTCCTCCCCACCCCCATCTCTTGCCAACCCTACCCAGTATAATTATAATTTTAGTTCAGTCTATTTATTTTCTGTTATGATTTTTGTATGCTATTTAGAGCCGAGCCATATAATCAATTATGATTAGTTCTTTCTTGCACTTTTATTTCCTTGAGTTAATAATTGCCTTAATATGTTTGACTTGCTTAGTTTGGACAAGCTTTCTATAAACTTTTCAGTAATCCAACCTTAAGTTCTATACCAGCTGCTTAAATTGCCCCTTGCTATTTCTTCACATCGGGTGTTCTGTAAGAACCTTCCTGAAGAACCTCTCAGAGCCTTCTGCCCAGCTCACATCAGGACTGACCTTCTCAGTGCCAGGTACACAGTTGTCATGGACCCTAGCTTCCCTTCACTTTTCTCCTGTGATGGGCCTCCTGTTTCTATCCCTGACCTTTTCCTGCATTGTGCCCCCATTTTGATGGAACTTATCTTCCATTAACTTCCTGACCACAAGGAGCTGGGAGGTGAATATTTGAAGTCTGCTTGTTTGAAATGTCTTTATTCCACCCCTGCAGTTGATTAAAACTTCATCTGGATTTAAAATTCTAGATTATCCATTATTTTCCTTCAGAATTTTAAGGAAACTTCTCCATTTTCTTCCAGTTTCCAAGGTTTTTCCATGTTTCTTTCCTTTCTAGTGTTGTTCCTGATTCTTTGGGGGGATGGTGGTGGGGTACTGGGGACTTAATCCAGGGACCCTCTACCACTAAGTTACATCCCTAGTCCTTTTTACCTTTATTTTGAAACAGGATCTCACTAACTTGGCTCAGGGCCTTGGTAAGTTGCCAAGGCTGGCCTCAAACTTGCAATCCTCCTGCCTCAGTCTCCAGAGTCGCTGGGATTACAGGGGTGTGCCACCATGGCAGGCACGCCTGATCCTTTTTTTTTTTTTTTCTTTTTCTTTCTTTCTTTTTTTTTTTCTCTCCAGGAGCCTCCAGGATTTTCTCTTTGACCCCTGGGTTCTGAAATTTCACAGTGATGGGGATGATATCCTTTCATCCACAGTTCAGGGCAATAGGTGATTCAATCTGGAAACTCATGACCTTCTATTCTGGGAGATTTCTTGGTTCGGTCCGTTGATTTTCTTATTGCTTTTCGGTTATCTCTTCCTGCTGCTCTTAACATTTGGATGTCGGGTTTACTTTGTACCATTTTCTTAGATTCCTACCTCTTGGTTTTGGTGGGGTTTTTTTTGGACCAGATATTTTCAATTTTATCTTCTAACCCTCTTTTTTAATTTCTCCTTTTTGTGTTCTTAGTTTCCTAGAACTTATTCGTTCTCTAAATATTCTTTTCTTATAGCATATTATTTTTGTTCTCTGAATGCATAATCTTATCTTTCTTGAGCAGCTAAATATTATCATATTATTATCGCAGCTTTTGTTCCAGTTGCTCTTTTTGCTTTCTTTTATGTTAGAGGATTTCCTTGGGTGTTTGACTTTTTTTTTTTGAGAGGAGGGAGAGACTGAGAGAGTAAGAGATAAACAATTTTTATTTTTTCACATGGTGTTTGTTTTCCCAACACTTAGTTGTGTAGGTGGTGCTGGGGTTTGAACCTGGGTCCTCTCCCATGCCAGGCAAGCACTCCAACCACTGAACCACCACTCCAGCTCTGCGTTTGGCAATCTTAAATTGTTGACCTGTATCTAAGGACAGAGGTGGCTGAAATAAAATGCTGGATGAAAGCATTTAGGATGCTAATCAATATACTCCACTGTTGGGTGATCTGACTGGGCTGAATATTGTAGAACCCAAAGTTGTCATCCTGAGATGCTTCTTGGGAGGGTCAGCTTCCCAAAGAAGACCTTTCCCATCTCCTGTGAAAATTAGTGATCAAAACAGATGAAGAAATTGCAATATCCAGAATATATACACATTTTATACACATTTTATATTATTTTGTTAAAATCTTGTAAGGTTGTTCAAAAATAAAAAATTTAAAAAAAAACAGATGAAGATCCTTGACCTTCACCTCATGAGGCCTACATTCAAATGGGAGGAGACTGTCAATAAATTTAAGTAGTAAATATATGATCCGTTACAAAGTGATGTGTGCCTGTTGTTGGGATTGTAAATTGGCACAACCAGTTTGGAGGTTCCTCAAAAGATTAGGCCTGGAACCATCATGTGACCTAACCATACCATTTCTCAGTATTTACCCTAAAAATTTAAAGTCATCATTAGCTGGGCGTGGCGACTCATGCCTCTCATCCCAGCAGCTCCGGAGGCTGAGGCAGGGGGATGACCATCTTCGTTTTCCTCTTGCCTCACTGCCTGCTCCTCCTGGGCCTTCTTTACTGGATCTACTTTTCTGATCAGTCAAGAGTGCACCGCCTCCCAACAAGGCTCCCAGTTACTACTTTTGCTCCCTCAGTTTCCTCTAAGTCTGAGCCGATCCTTTTTTTTTTTTTTAAGGGAGAAGGACAGTGAGAGAGAGAGAGAGAGACAGAGAGAATCAATTTTTATTGAGTTTTTCACATGGCTTTCATTGCTCTGACACTTAGTTGTGTACGTGGGTGCTGGGGTTTGAACTCGTGTACTTGCGCCTGCCAGGCAAGCGCCATAACCACCGAGCCACCACTCCAGCCCTGAGCCCATCCTTTAGATCACACCTTTCATATTAATCCAAACTGAACTTCTAGAATCCCCTCCCTGCCCTCAACTGCCCCTCCCCATCACCTTCAATCTCAAAATACATCTAGAATGTGACCCCTTGTCACTACTGTCATCAAAGACATGACCTTGCCATTGCCCTGTATTCCTACCCAATAGTGTTAAGATTTAAATCACATGTCATCGCTTCTCTAAGCTCGGCATCACCTCCCGTCCCTCCTCAAGTGGAAACCAACATCCCATGACGAGTTCAGAGGCCGCACACGATCTTCACTCCCCACACCCTCCCTTGTCTCAGCTTGGCTGCTACTGTGACCATCTGGCTCATTCTGTCCCCATCCGCACTGGCCGTTGTGCTATTCCTTGACATGCCCCATATGCTTTTCACTCAAGGCATTTGTTCCAGCTCTTCTGCCTCAGGGGTTCTTCGCCCTGATGTCTGCTTGGTTAATTCCTTTGAAATGTTTGTTAAAATCTTATTTTCAACGAGATTAACAATCCCTTCCCACCTACTCTGAGATCCCCTTACTCTGCTCTGTCTTTTTCTCCCCTACAGCACCCATTGCTTTTTTTCCTGTATTTTTTTTTATTGGTGCATTATAGTTGTACATACTGGCAGGATTCACTGCTCCGTATCCACACACGCACACGACATAACAATAGAAGTTGGCCAAGATCACTCCCCGGAATCTTCCCTCCCTCCTCCCTCCCTCTGGTCTCTACTGATCCTCCTCTACTGATCTCCCATTTTCCAGAGATTTCCCCACACACTTTCTTTTCCTTTTTCCTCTCTAGTTTTCATATATGAGAGAAAACACATGACCCTTGACTTTTGGAGTTTGACTTATTTTGATTAACAATGTTCTTGGGGCTGGAGCAGTGCTCAGCGGTGACAGCGCTTGCCAGGCATGCTCGAGTACGCGAGTTCAAACCCTAGCACCATGTACACACGAAATCTCAGAGCAACGAAAGCCACATGAAAAACTAAGTAAAAATAAAAATTCTCTTTCTCTCTCTCTCTCACTGTCCCTCTTTCTTAAAAAAAATGTTTTTAAGTTCCATTCATTTTCCTAAAATGAAATAATTTCATTTTTCTTTATGGCTGAATAAAACTCCATTGTGTATGGGGCTGGAATAGTGGCTCAGCAGCTTCGGCACTTGCGTGGTATGCACAAGGATGTAGGTTTGAACCCCAGCACCATGTACACAATGAAGTGTTGGAGCAATGAAGGCCACATGAAAAACTAAATAAAGTGGATTTCCTCTCTTTCTCTCTCTTACTGTCCCTCTCTCTTAAAAAAAAAAACTCCATTGTGTATATATAACACATTCTCTTTATCCATTCATTCATTGATGAATACCTAGGCTGGTTCCATAGTCTGGCTATTTTGAATTGTGCTGCTATAAACACGAGAATGCATGTAGTATGATGACTATTTTTTTTTGTACCAGGAATTGAACACAGACGTGCTCAACCATTGAGCCACATCCCCAGACTTTTTTTTGCTTTTGAGACAGGGTCTCACTAAGTTGCTTAGGACCTCACTAATTTGCTGAGGCTGACTTTGAACTCGTGATCTTCCTGCTCCACAGGGATTACAAGTGTAATTGCCTTTTTAATTGTATTTAACCCCCTTAGTTCATCAATATTATGTGACTTTAGCAGATACTCTCCAGTAACCCTTTCTTCCCTTCTCCAAGTATTTGTCTTTAAGACCAAGCCTCCAACCAACACACAAGCACATACTAAGAATTTGGTGACAGTGGTGATTGAGAAAGGAAAGGTCCTGGATAGAAACAACCTCAGACTTATTTCATCCCAGAACCAGAGGCCAAGGAAAATCTCTCTCAACATACATTATCTTTTTAGAGAATGCCTATGTTTGGCCTTTCTTGTCACACACTGATCACTGTGATAAGGAGATGGGACAAAATATAATTGGTAAGGACAGGATTGTGTGCTCATCCTGCGACCAGGAGTGGTGAGCACTGTGAGTAGCCAGCCATTTACAGCAGCAAGATGTAGTCAGGGGATTCTCGAAGAGAAAAGAGCAATGTTACCAGAAGAGGCAGGTAAGGCGCGATGGCATCCCAAACTAACAGATGTACACTAACAACCTCACTCATTTATTCAACAAAGGTCTGTGAGCTCCTGTATGGACCAGATACTATACCAGGGACTTTCAGGTGTGGTTGGTTCAGCCAATTATTTCAATAGTCCTGTGTAGTAATAAAGAGTTGTTTTTTTTTTTTAAGAGAGAGGGACAGTGAGAGAGACAGAGAGAGAATCAACTTTATTTAGTTTTTCACATGGCCTTAGTTGCTCCAACACTTAGTTGTGTACGTGGTGCTGGGGTTTGAACCAGGGTCCTCGTGCTTGCCAGGCAAGCACCGAAACTGCTGAGCCACCACTCCAGCCCCAGTAATAAAGGTTTAAAAGTATGTCTCTGGTAAGAAAGATCAAGACTCAGAAACTGCAAATAATTTCCCAGGATCCCAAAGCAAGGCATTTATGGTATTGGTCATGTTAATGTGTTTTTGCATTTCAAGTAAAGGGTCTTCCCATTCTATTAGTCACTACAAGCCGATAGCTGAGAAATCTTAACAGAAGGAAAGGAAAGGAACTAGCTGAAGGGTGGTAGGAAACCGAGAGGATGGGTTGGAGGATAAGGATTGTGGAGCTTGACTTCCGACATGCTAAATTCCAAGAAACTCAAAATACAGTTGGAAAACTCTCATTGCAGATCCAGTGGATTGGCTCACCTTTGCCCAGTCCCAACTTCCGTGTTTCTTTGATTTAACATTTGGAATTGGAAAATCTAACTAGTGGCTTTCCCAGCTAACACTTGCTGCTGAATGTGGTCAGGTAACATATCCTGGCCGAGGAAATGTTAGTAAAGGTATGTAACTGGGTTCTGAGAAATCTTTTACTTTGCTAATACAAAGGGACAGATGATAACAGCATGATCCCTTCTTCCTTCTTGCCTTCTCCTTGCCTTGACTATGAATATCTAACAGTTTTATAATATGAATATAAATATGTAACTACAATAGCTATGTTGAACCCTCAAAGGAAAGGCAGAATGATCAGATATTATCCCCGATATTTTCTAGCCACTGAATCAGAACAGAAAAAAACTTCCTATCTCCTGAATTTTTGTCACATGAGAAAAATGAATCTTCATTTTCTAAGTTGACTTCTCTGTTACTTGCAGCCAAATATATTCCAGACTGAAGCATTTCTGCAGGCAGTAGGTGTTTGAACAATGGTTGGCTGAAGGGAGGGAACAAAGGCTTGAACTCAGGGATGTCATGTGAAGCCACATCTTCTCAAGGTGGGAAACTAAGATGAGAAAGGAGAGCACCCAGGTCTTTCTTGGAATCTGCAGAATATCTGTAGAGCAAGGTTAGGAGAACCAAGAAGAATGTCCTCTGAAGCGGGCACAGAAACATACGGAGGAGCTTGGGGAGAAGAGTTGCATCAGTGTCATGGAAAAAGCACAAGAAACCCCGCCACGCAGCCATGTTTGCTCTTCACTAGCTTAGAGAAGTGTAGAGTATTTATTTGGACAACAAAGGGGTAGCATCTGTTAAAAGAGCCAAAGATGGAAAAAGACCTACAAGCTCGTAGGCAAAGTACAGTCACATTCACTTGGGCTGTTCCCTGTTACATATGTGGAGCCAAAATAGTCACCCTATAAGCTGTGTTCCCACTGCAGACCATCCTGGAACGAAAGGTTTGAAATAGGAAGCAAAAGAATGCATAAAAACACAAAGATCATTTCATCCCAAAAATCAAGAGTCGAAGCTTTCCAGAAACAAATGTATTTCAGCATGATTATAATTGTATGTTTCCATCAACCAAAAATCAAGTAACTAAGCAAGAGTAAATTTAATTTAAAAAAATATGTATATATTTAGCACCAACTGTGTGTCCAGGAAATGCCTAACTTGGCTAAGAAATTCATTGCTTGCCGAAAAACACAGATCAAATAGAGGGTACACCAGGCACATTTCCCACAAGATTCTTGTGTCCTCTGTGCACTTTTAGGAACAGGAGTGTCCCCCACTAGAGACAGACCATACTATTCAATGAGTGAAGACTATTTCTCAGAAATCAGCTGTCAGGAGAGGGAAGTTGAGTTTACTGTGTTTTGACAGCTCTGACCAGTCTTCACCACAGTCCTTTTATATTTTTGGAGGAGCTTTTCAGTAACTGTTAGCAACGCTCAAGATTGGCAGTTGCTCGGGGACGCCTGTGACCACAGAGACCTTCTTCTGAGACCCAGGGCCTGCCCCACGATGAGGTGGAAGTTGGGAGGGTGGGTTACACAAAGGAAGGGGCCCCAAGCATCAGGTGGCACTATAGGGAATGAAGGAGAGGGCACATCATGGGCTAAGGGTGACCTGGCACAGAACCAGCAGCCGCCTGGAGTAGGCTGGGCAGCTCTGCTCTCTGACAAAGGACATTTGGCTACAGCTCTGCTCTCCAATGCAACCTGCTGGTGCTCACTGAAGCGATGAGACAAAACTGTCTAACAGATCCTTGGGAAGGCTGGCTCCTCTCCTTGGGGAGAGGGGGACACACAGCCTCAACTGTGGCTTCAGTGGGGAAGGCCTCGCAGTAGGGTGCTGCCCAGCAGCCCTGTATGTGCAACAGCAGGAGACAGCAGGAGAGAACCTTCATTCACCCTTGGGCCCACAGAAGTGGTGTCCGCGGACCCAGGGTGCTTGATTTACCTCCTGTGTGATCCCAGAGAAGAAGACAAGCATCCCCTGATGACCAGTAGGGTTCCTCTGGCTTATCTTCTTTTAAGAAAAATTTAAATTCTTTCTCA
>PVKS010037886.1:0-18413 GCA_004027875.1 Aplodontia rufa
CACACCCCACCATCATGAGTCCAATACACATCACCATGAGTCCAACATGTCTCACACAGAAGCATCAAGAAAGACTCCTCTGCAAGCTCCCCAAAGCCGTGCTGCTGCCCCGAGCCACACCCAGACCAGCCAACCCACCACAGGAGACTGCCAGGGTCAGGCAGTGATGCAAGCACCTTGCTGCTTGGGTGGTTAGTTGCGTGGCTTGGGAGATTCCAGCACAGAAGTGACCATGTCAGAAACCATCAGCGAGAAGCTCCGTTGTGGGGGTCACTGTTAGGCTCCCTTCCAAGAGAAGCTCGAGCCCTGCTGTGAGCACCCAAGCACCAGGGAACCTCCCTGTAACCCCAACAGGCTGCGGCCACTCGAGGGTGGGAAGCAGTTCCAATGGCTGGGCAGACACAGGAAGCACCGGGTGGGTTCAAGGGTAGGACCCATGCACCATTCCGTAGCATCAGTCCCACACTCAGCACTGGCCAACCCAGCAGACTGTTTTTGTTGCCAGCTTCATTTGCTTTTGTCCTGGCTCAAAGGACACACGTCATTCGTCATTCCAATTTTAGCATTTTCATAGGATATTCAATTTTCAGTCATTAGAATGTAGAGAAACGTAGGAAGGATGTTTCTAATATCACAAGGGTACTTCCCTGCCGATGGCAGGACTTGGGACGAGACTCTCTTCCATGAGACCCTTTAGAACCTTTGGTGACCAGGGAAAGGAGCACCCCACCCAGGCATACCTTCCTAATGCATGATCCACATTTCCTGGGCCTACCCACCCAGAGCAGGACCTACAATGGTGAGAGCATCTTACACACCTCCCACAGTGTGAGAACGCCACACTGAGGCCCCAGGCCTGGAGACTGACCCTCTGACCTGGACTTTGGTGTCCTGCCCAATTGTTCCTGGATGTCTTGGTGACTGGTCTGGCCTCCTTCACATAGAGTCGGCCTTGACCCTAGGCAGCAGTGGACCTCCAGCCTTGTTGACACACCCTACCCTGGCCAGAACCTCAGGTGTGTGCTCCAGGTAGGGCCAGGTCCCTGTGTTAGGCCAGGCACACCTCAGCTGCTCTTGAAGTATTCCATGAAGCCCTTTCTCCTTATGGTTTCCCTGTTTCTTTGAACCGGTCAGGCACGATCAAGAGTAAGTGACATGCCCGTGGACTTCACCACTCACGCTAGAGCAAGCACGTAATCCCAGTGGTGGTCCCAGAATACTGCCTCACTGACCTAACTGTCCTGATCCAGTTTGTCACCCCAAAAGAGAGCTCAGAAAAGGAAGTGGAACAGACTCCCCCGTACCTGACACCCAAAGAAGTACCATTCTTTTCTTTGATTTATAACTATATTATTAATTAATCAAGCAATTCACAAATCTTTTAATTAAATGCCTACTTTGTTGTCAGGCATTATTCTGTGCAATTTATCCCAAAGGCCATGAAGGGAAGAGAAAGATTCCCAGCAGAGAAATCACTTCTGAGGGCAAGTGGTCCCTGGGGCAGGTGGCTCCTGGGGCTCTTCAGCCTCTTGCTTCTCCATTTGAGCTGCAGTGGGAAGTGTGAGTTTCCAGAAGCCCACAGTGGTTGAAGATAAGAATGGGCAGCAGAGTTAGGGGTGGGGATGAGGAGGCTCTGTCTCGAGCCTTCCTCTGTTGGACCCACACTGAGCCGTGTCCAGCACCCAGGGTCAGAGCAGCCATCACTGCCTGTGGGGCTCCACCTTTCCCCTGGAACCCAATGTGTCCTGCCACACACGTTTCGCATGCATCCCTCCTGGAGCCAGCCCATGCCAGGGTCCCTCACCCCCGATCCAGGCTTCTCCAGCAGACTCTGGGAAACAGCATGGAGCTCAAAACAGAAAGAAGATGCCCCTACTGTCACTCACCACCTCCCAGCCCCTCCATGTTATGCCAGGAAGATGAGGATAAAAATGCCTGTCTGGAGATTGCAGCCATGCTTTAGGAATTCCTGTCCACATCAAAGCCTGCTGGCTGGAGCTTGCACGAGGACATTTGGAAGTGGCCCAGCCTGGAGCCATTGCTCCGTCTTCCCATGGACCAGGCCCTGGATGGGACCCCAGGAAGGAAGCCTGTGTGAGGAACACCAGGGATGGTGGCCATCACACTGTGGAAGGGCAGAGTCCAAGCTCAGAGACTGGAAAGACACATGGACACTTGAAGGTGGGAAGGGCACAGACTTCGGCACAGACGTGTTGAAATGGTTGCTGAGTGAGTTCAGAACACCAGTTTCTTCATCAGTAGCTGGCACAGCTCACACCCATGTGTTGGACTGCGATGTGCGTAGAATTGCAGTCCCAAGCATCTCAGCCCGTAGGCACCTGGCGATCACGGCCCCTTCCCACGGCATACTTCCCTCGGGGACTGTGCACACACAGGGCAACTGGGGACCTTCAGGACAAGGCAGGTCTGCTAAGCCACAGCAGGGACTTCTCAGAGCTCCCCAGCTGCGCAGTGAGCAGACCCCTCCTCTGGTGCGACCCCAAAGCTACCCACAGCCTCTCCCAGATTGTCACCACCCCCAGACTCCTTCAAGACAGTGATGCTGCTCGTGGACAGGGTGATCACAGCTGCCCGCTCCTGCTCAGTCACTTGCATTTTTATTCCATGTCCTCTGGACGTGATTTGCAAGCAGGTGTCCAGAGGAAACCACAGCCTACTCCTCCTTCTCTGCACAAGGAAACTGAGGCCCAAAAAGCAGAGGTAACCCAGGAGGTGGATGCTCCTGGCCTCCCACCATCTTCATCCCCACCTGGCAGTCTCTTTAAAAGTGATGGGGACCTCAGGTTGGAACTTGTGCTGAGTGGGCTGCCTGTGGAGCCTCTTCCTACAGGGCTGCAGGTGCCCCTGCTCCCACAAGTAGACAAGGGCACCAGCCTGCTCCGGCCCACACCCTCACGACCCTGTGCCCACAGCCCAGCCTGGTGAGCTCCATCTGTGGTGGCCCCACCTCTCCTGAAAAGGAGCCCCTCAGCAGAGATCCAGGTCCCAGGGACTTCTCTCCTTTCTAAATGAACTGAGCCTCGTCCATGGCTCCATCACCTGCAAGTGTGTTGAGGCACAAGCAGCAGGAACCAGCTGCTGCCCCTCGCCCCATGTCAGTGTCCAAGGAGCTCATCACTGGACAGAGCGAGTCTTTCAATAGGAAGAGTAGGAAGAGCAGTTGTCCCAGATGGGAGCTCTGCGGAAGCCAGGGTTGGAATCCACTGAAGTTATTGAAAATGCGCAGGAGGGAAAATGAGGCTTCAGTGATCCTGGGAAGAGCAGAGAGGGGCGTGCCAGCCATGAGGGCAAAGGGAGGAGAGCAGTGTGAGGGTGCTGCCCAGCATGGAGCAGGCTCCACGCTGCAGAGTAAGCATGGACGTGGCTCAGGGGCAGTGCAGGAATAGCTCAGCACAGGACATAGAGGTGACACCAGACGCCATTCAGGGTGCTTAGAGTGGCCCTGCAAGGGAGAAGCACCTCCCAGAAGCCGCGAGACAAGCCCAGGTGCCCGTGATGCCTGCCGCGATGCTTTGGTGCTCAAGCCGTAGCTTTAAATACCAACTCCAGAAGAGAAGGGAGAGGAGGAAAGGAAATGAAGTCATCGTGGAGCCCAGAATCCAGCAGCTGAAGAGTTGGCTAGCAGCACCAGGGCCCACCACCATCTCAGGGGCCCTGGCCCAGAGGATCTAAGCCCCTCTGAGTGACGGCTGGAAAGCTGCCACCTGCCTCGTTTGGGTGGCCTCAGCTTGAGCCTCGCTTCTGTGTTCTGGGAAGCGCCTGCCCCGCCGTCCTTCCTGGCTCACTTCCTCACAGCCTGGCTGGTGGCTTGGGGTTCTGGGGAAGGACCCCCGGAGCACCTGAGGAGGTGGGCTTCTCTGAAGGCACAGAGCTGCCCAGGCCCCGTCTGAGCCTGGGACTCCCCGTCCGCTCCTCCTGTAGATTGCCTGAGGACGCCCGCACTGGGCTGCTTGGTGCCCAGCTCGCCCTTCACCCTGGAGCGCTGAGGGCCCCGGATTCCATGGGGAGCCCACTTGCCCTCTGAGGCTCCAGGTGCACCCCGCACACAGTGCGTGGGCGGGCTCTGTTTCAACAGGCGAGGCCCCTTAATACCCAGGGACGCTGGAGCTCCTCTCCTGCCCGCTTCTAGGATGGCCTTCGCTTTGGCCTTCTTTCTCTCTCCTGTGCTGCGCAATCCGCCTTCTGTCAGTGTGCTGCTTCTTGTGATTTTGTGTGGCTTTGCTCTACCAGTGGGTTTTGTGATTGCAAACTGTGCCATCGTCTTGAAGCTCTGCTCCCACGAACCATGGCCACACGTAGCACCTCCTGCCACACGGGAAGCGCCCACCGCCTGCGTTCTGATGTGGCACTGGGCACACATGCCTACTGAGTGCTGTGAGCCCAGTACAATCACTAGAACTCCTTCCATGGGCTCCTGAAGAGGTGGGACAGCAGTGTGATGAACAGAAGAATCGTACCCAGCCCCGTCCCTGTCCTCGCCAGCCAAGCGTCCAGGAAGCTTTCCGTGTTCGTCAGCTTTCTCACTGCTGCCACCAAACAACCAGACAGGAGCAATTTCAGGAGGAAAAGGTTTATTTAGGGACTCAAGGTTTCAGAGGCCGCAGTTCAGGGAAGGGCGGCTCCGTTCCTCAGGGCTTGAGGTGGGGCTGAACGTCATGGCAGGAATGGCTCCAGGGAGCAGGGAGCTCAAGGCGTCTCATCAGGAAGCAGAGCAGAGTGCAACTCCACACCAGATACAGAATGTGTCCCCAAAGGCATCCCCAAGGACCACCTCCTCCCACCGTACCCCACCAGCCTACGTTGCCAGTCGATCCCTAGAAAGGGATTAACTCACTCATTTCACCCCAGCCTTCCCAAATTGTCACACCTGAGTTTTGGGGGATACCTCACATTCAAACCATAACCCTTTCTCAATTTCTTGTGTTCAATTTCTTCATCTGTAAAATGTGCCCACCCACTAAGCTTTGGAAGAATCAGTGCCCACAAATCGTTTGAGCTGAGCCTGAGAGAGAGCGGCCTCTCTTCCAGCTGCCAATGCTGCCGACCTTGTTCCCGTGACCCTCCTCCCTTCACCCTGTCAATCTTTACCATCGAACCTCTGGAAGTGCTTGTGCGTACGACACCTGTTCTTCCTCCTCTGGTTTATTTTCACGTTAGCACACAAGTGTTTTTAGATATCGTGAACTTACGCCATGTCCCACTGTCTGTCCCAACTCTCCTCTCCAGTACCTACAGTCATTGTGCTTCTAGAATTTTGTTCTGTGAACCTCACGTTGAGCTCTGCAGCTGTAGAGACCTCGCTCCTTGGCCACGTGAACCCGGTGAACACGCCCAACTTCTCGTGTTGTGAGTCTCTATCAGGACCTCTAAGGACAGCCCAGGGGAACACGGGACTGACTTTGTGGATGTCACGGAGCATTGTCTGTGACCTTTTCACCTGTGCAGTAGCTCAGCTAGCTCCGGGCCTCTACTGCTATGTACAACATTGCCCACATTTAGACGCAGTGCTGCTTCCCTGCCACACGATCCTGAGTCAGGAGGTAAGAAAGACCTGGGGGACAACTCTGCTCTGGTGGCCAAAGTCCAGGACATCCAATGGGATCTCTCTGGGGGCAGGGCTGCAGCACCCTGTGGAGGATGTGTCTCCAGGATGGGTCCTGCCTGGGCATGTCTGGCTCAGGACTGGGCCAACTGGGGCTACCGACCAAAGCAGCTACCTGTGGCTTCCCCGATGGTGGCCTGCAGGTGCCCTCCCATGTGTGGCCAGACACCAGCAGTGAGCGTCCCAGGCAGACCTTACAGGGTCATCTCTGCCAGGCTTCCATGTCAATGTAGCCATGACCGCCCAGGTTCCAGCAGAATGGCCTCCAAGATGGACGCAGCTCAGCACAGCTGCTTCCTTACGCTTCATCTCAAGAGCAGCTGCCGGCTTCCTTTGCTTCTGGGCACTGAACTCTGTATGGGAAAGCTCGGCCGACCACACACCCTTCCTCACATCATCGCCTTCTTCCCGGTCCTGAAGCAGTGCTCCTTCATGTCTGAGCGTGGTGACACCTCGACCATGCCACACAGCCCTTGGTCCTTGTCAGTTTTCTTGGGATTTTCTTGGGACTTTGGCCACCAGAGCATAGTTGTCCCCCAGGTCTTTCTTACCTCCTGACTCAGGATCGTGTGGTGGGGAAGCAGCACTGGGTCTAAATGTGGGATGTCATGATGAGCTGTTTGATGTCTTCAATGCTTTCAGCTCTGGAATATTTTCTTGAACTGTATGCATATTTTTAAATTTACTTAATAATAATTTTGATTTTCTTCTTCAGAGACACCATAATGTGTGTGATGGATCTTTCAAAACTCCTTCAGGTTTTCATTTTCATTTCACTTTGCTCATTTCTTTCTTGGCCATGAGCTCTGTGTTCCTCATGGTATTTTCATGAGGTTTCCTCTTTCTGAGGCTCCAACTTGACCTGCCTGTTTGTAGTAGTTTTCAAATTTTATTCAAGTTTTTCCTGAATTTTTAACTCTATTTGATTTTATCTACTGCTGCACATTTTTGCATAAGCTCTTATATCTTGCATTTGTACTCTTGTTTTATGGTGGTAAATTGCTTTCTTGATTTCAGAATATCACAATGAGCTGTTTGGTCATAATTGTTGTTCACCTCTTGGCATTGTTTTTCAAATAAGCTCTTTCACTCACCATCTGTCCATCCTGTAAATTTAAAATATTTCATTTTTTGGTGTTTTAAAACAGACCTTTGAAATTATAATTTATTGCTGAATAAGGATATTTCGTCCCGTGTCCTGTGGTACAGTTGCACAGGGTGTAAACTTGAAGGCCATGTTCTAAGCACGTGGGCATTCATGTGAGTAAACTCATGTGGACGAGCCTGGCTCCAGCCACTCAAGGCAGTGCTGCAATCCTGTTCTCTGTTAAGTTCTTCTCCACCCTGCCTCACTCACATATTGACTGTTTTCTTGGAAATATCCCTGCCTAAGTCTTCGTTTTATCCCTGGTTTCTCTGCTTCTTGAGAATTTATGACAAGCTGTGCCCAGGGAACACCTGCTCTTGGTCCAATAATTTTCTGCCCTCTTTCCAAACAAATGGCTGCTGGCGCTCCCCAGGGATGGGTCACTTACCCTGGGGAGGATGGTTCCGCCTACGCTTCCGAGATCCGCAGCTGTGGGCATCCTCCTTAGTCCTCCCGAGCCTCTCTGACCTTCTCTCTCCTTGGCAGCCTTCCCTCATAGATTGTGTTTCAGGCTTACAGATGTCTCCTGACTTTGCTGTAAAGACTGTATTCCCCGTTTGTATTCTCATTCTTCCTGCCACTTTTGGGTGGTTTTCAACAGGAAGAGATGGAAAACACTGTCTTTACATAGCTAACTCTGAAGTGGAAAAGCTCAATAAATTCTGAACAAATTTTTGGAAGCAATAGGCACAGGGTATCAAGAAGATGCACAGAAAGCTGAAGCCATGACACCTTCAGGAGGACAGCCGGGCAGGAGCAGGCCAGATGCCTGGTGGGTGAGCTGAGGAAAAGGCTTCTCTCCCCTGGGACCAAGCTCAGGGAACAACCAGCAGCCCCAGCATCTTTGTCAAGGTCAAGTGCAGCCGCTCGGGGACTTAAAAATGTGCTGTGATGAGCTCACCCTGTAGAGACTAAAAATTATATTCTCACAAGGACAAGAGGCCACGTATCAAGGCACGCTTATTGAGACGGCTTCAAGCTGGCTGTGGTCGAGGACTTATGTCCTTGGTACCCAGGGTCCACAGGCATGATGAGAGCAGGTATCTACATTTTGAATTCTCCTTTGCATTTATTTCTTTGCTGTTTAGTGAAGCTCTTTTTAGAAATAAATTACAGACTCTTTCAGCATTCTTGGAGTAAACAAAAATACCTTTGGCCACAATCAGGCCAGCTAGGAAAGGATAAAGAGCAGAGAATGACTCACTTCAGAAATCAACATAAAAAATCCAAAGGTGCATGCTTTCCTGCAAATGCATGCATGTACGTGTGTCTATGTGCACATACAAGTATTCATGTTGCTGTGCATGCATCTCTATGCATGTGTGTGCATGTCTCCGTGTGCATGCAGGTGCATGTCTGTGTGAATGTGTGTGTGTGTTTGTGTGCACATGTGTGTGCCCATCTCTATGCATGTGTGTACACCTGCATCTCTATGCATGTGCAGGTGTGTGCCTGTATTGCATGTGTATGTGTGTGCATATGTGTCCATGCATGTGCATGCACATACATGTGTGTGTGAGAGACAGAGGTGAAGGAAACACCTTGCTTCTGTCTGTATGGTTGCTGTCTCTGACCAGTCTTCCTGACCCCTGTTGTGACCATCAGGACACCCAGGACTGAAACAGCATCCTGGGAACAGGCAGGGCCAGTAGGAGCAATGGTTGCTGGAGACAGTTGATAGGACCCGCATTCCCCGAGATGTGGGAGAAAGGGCTCTAGGCAGTGAGGTGCCTCACCACCTAAACGGCCCCCAGCTCCCGGATCCTGCAGTTCACCCACAGTTCCAACTTCTTGCCAAATTCTTGCTGTTACATTAGCAGCCTCCATTTTAGAGATTCATAAACTGAGGAGGAGCTTGGCGAGGTCACGCTGCTGTCCTTCCCAGGGCTGAGAAATGAGATCTCTGCTTTCATCTGCCTGTCTCAACTCCACCAAGCCATACGCTCCTGATGCATAATTAATAGTGGGAAATGTAGAATCCATTTTCCGGTATTTCTGATTCCCAGATGGCTCCATAATGAATCTTCCTTTCCAAAGAAAATAGCCTTCTCTGAGACAACGCTGTGCAGAGCATCTCACCAGGCCATCCAGGTTTGCCTGGTGACCAGGGCCGGGACCTCGGCACACAAAACTAGGTCGGGAGACCCCTCAGGAGAGGCAGTCTCTGATCTGCAGCAACTCCTGCGAACGTTACTGCATGCCCAGGCTAGGCACGTGTGCACACCCCAGAAGGGGAGAAGAGGGGCCTCATTGTCCTCAGCATTCATTTCACCCCACGTGCCTTAGTTTCCCAACCGAGCAGGGCCAGCACCCTCACCAGATCCTAAACAGCCTCTGTGCTTTTAGCTCGTGACAGCATTGGCTTCGCTCCTGATCTTCCAGAGAATGTGTTCTTTGAAGACAATTTGTTAAAGGACAGCACTACAAAGAAAAGAAGGAGAGGCGAGGAGTCTGTGTCATACACGGAGACATTCTAGCTACTGAACGACGCTGGGCACAACGGGCCAGGCCTCCATGAGCCCAGGCTTCTCCGACCTTCTGCAGGGCCACTCCTGTGGTTTCTCCCTGGACCAAAACTCCAAGAGGGAGGAACGCCCCTTACCATCGCCCGCTGTCAGGGAACTGGCACTCTGGCTCCTAATCACGCGCAGGTCTTTGAAGACCAAGAAGCCCGTCCTGTTCTAATCTCACAATAAGCCCTGGCACTTAGATTGCACAGCTGAGATTTTTGACATAAATTATTTGAGGCCGTGTGTATTTCATCTTGGTTGATTCAAGAAATTACAAGTGCCCTAATGCTTAGTGACAGAAGCTGACATATCAAAGGATTCATAGGAACATAAACAAAAAAAAAAAAATCACTGTTTCGCTGCCCCTCCCCAGAACTAAATTCCTCATTTTACAAAGACCATATAATCCTTTCATTTTCAAACAAATACCACGGCATCATTGTTATTGTAGCCTAAACTAGCATAAATCTTACCACGCGGAGCCCGCTCAATGGGCCTTTGAATAGCCCTGTGCGGAGGGCTGGCCTGACATCGTGCGGGGGCGATCCTGAGGGGATTACAGGTGTCAGCCACTCAACGGTGGCAGTCGCAGCACAAAAGACCTACCTGAGAACTGTCCGCAGGAAACTAGGCCCTGTATTTTTCTGCCTTGTAAAAAGAGGAGTAAAAAAACAGCTATTGAATTAATTGGCACTAAAAGCATGTAACACTTATCTAATCTATTAATTCCTGGTTTAATATTAACCCCAGTGTCTGCCATGACACGCATTTGACCCGCACAGGGAGCCAGCTCACCGCGTCTGCCTTTGAAGGGGACGAGAGGCGGGGAGCGGAGGGATGGCATTCTTTCGCTTTGACCTTGGTGTTTGCTTTTAGACAAGTATTGACTTTACGTGGGGCCGGCCTCGCTGAGCCTGATGGAGCTTGTTCCTCCGTAAATTTTAAAGGACCACAGGTTCAAGAGGCAGCTTTTAACTCTCAGACATTTGAAAAACCTGGGGCGATAGCATCGTTCTTCAAAGCAGAGGAAGCATTAGCTCCTAAGGGACGGGCTTCTCAGGGCTGCTCGGTGGGCCGGTGCCTGGCGGGGTCCCTGCGTCTTTTTGTTTCCTGGGCTCCTCTCAGTCTTGTTTAATCGTAACCACAGAAAAAGCACTTGAACTCTCTGTCCTGCATTCCAGGAACGAGGTGGACTCTGGGGAAACCCCAAGGACTGATGGCCTTGCCATCTGCCCCGTGCTTGGAGAAGAGGAGCCCACACCTGGCCCACCACTGCCCACAAGGTCCTGTGGGAAGGCTGCCTTTCCAAAGCTGCGTCACCGGCGCTCCTCCACCCCTGCTCTGGTTTTGGTTGGGAGAAGAGGAGGCAGAGGAGGCAGGGCTGCTGGGGTCTGGGCGGCACCCACCACGCAGCGCCCCCACCTCAGCTGCCCCTTCCCAGCCCACATTTGCACTTCGGCAGTTGGCTCTGTGCTGTGGGAAAAGCCCTGACACTCCACCGGGGGGTGTGGGGTACAAGGGAGCCGGCCAGGCCTGCAGCCAGAGCATCTTGAGCCATCCCAATGTCCTCAGACACTCCGCTTGCCGTCACTACCATGCAACCACGGACACCACTAAGCCGACCTCCAGGCACTCTGCCAGCTGCACTCTGTGGGCCCTCACGTGGCCCCACAAAGGCAGGTCCTAGTCCCACATCTTAGATATGAAAACTCGAGCAAAGGAAGGTCAAAGGGCATAGGCCTCCTGGCCTCGCAGCCTGAGCTCGGACCTTGCCATGATGTTGCTGAGGGGCTGGGGACACGCACCTGCTAGGCCTGCGCTCACAGTGGCCAGGAGCTCACGGCTACTGCCGTGCGGTAGGCTCACGAGGTAGGACCTTGAGCACAGCACAGACCGTGTTGGCAAGGATGACCACCTCCAGCTGCAGACCCTGGGGCACACAGGGTTTGCTCTCCACGTACATCACAGACTGTGGTACTGGCCACAGGACATCCCAGGACCCTCCTAACACGACAGCCTGCAGGCCTGGGGGTCAGTCCACCTCCACGCTGGAAATGCCGTGTGCTCTTGTCCACCGGCGGCCTAGCGGGGCCTGACCCGTCTGTGACCCATCACAGCGATTGACAACCTGCTCACCAGCCCTGATCCTGTGCTTGGATTTGCTTGACGCCCCCCCACTCTTGCTGTCACTGGAGAAGCTCAGGCTCCGGAGCACTGCAGAGACCGCATCCCACGGAGTTGCTGGGGCTGCAGGGACAGCCTCCTCACCCTGCATCTGAGCCCCAAAGCTGGCAGGCGGGCCTGGGGCTCCCTCGAGTGCTCAGGACACCTGTAAGTGGTGCTGAGGAGCGGCCCTGGGGACCCAGGCCTCCAGCCACTCAAATCCTAGTCCTCAGGAGGAGGTGAAGCTTGCTGCCTTGGGTTCTGCTGCCTGAGAAGGACACAAGTGCAGATGCTGGCGAGAATCCTGATGTGCGGGGCCTGCCCCTCACCAGGCAGCCCCACTGCCTCTGGAGATTCGTGTCACTCAGGTCTGGGTCCTGCTGTGGGGAGGGACAGACAGTAACGTGCAGTGGGGCCCAGCAATCCGGCCAGCTGACAGCCATTCCCCTCCGAGTTTGGACTAACAGGTCCCTTTCTCAGCAGTGTTGGCCATAATGGCACCAAGACATAGGCATCCGGTGCCAGCATGCCAGGGGCTTTTGCAAAATCAGAATGGTTTTGTCACTCACAGTGAAGTTCCATTGGAAGTAGAAAGAGCACGGTGCTATGTACAATTCTCATTTAATTTGGGCCAAGTTAAAAGACGGAGGCCAAGGTCTGCTCTTGCTGAGTTCTTGCTGATAGAATGAATGGCAGCGTACTTCAGAGATAAGAGCAGCGTTCCAGAAGACCTGGAGGTGCAGGAGTATGTCTGGAATGTGTGTCATTCCCAGCCCAAGTCTGCAGCGAGGGAAGTGCTAGAGTGACAGACAAAAGTCTGTCCCCTGTGGGAGGAAATGTGACGAGTGTGCAGGTCCCGGGGAAAGGTGACCTGTCACTCATGTCTTGTTTATTATGCCAAAACAACGCAGTGCTGGACAGGTAGCCTGCCTTTTACAGAGACACCACACAAAACGGCGTCAGTGTTCTCAACCAAACAAGTCACACGAATGTTATTCGATTCTCCATCTTCTCTGCAAAAGACAGCCCGACTCTCTAAGAGCTGCAGATCACATTAGCATCTGCCTTCTCCACCGGGAGCACAGCTCCCAGCTGCGACTGGCCCTGCAGCTCTCTTGGGTCTGGCCCAAGTAGCTGGGGTTAGATCACTGGAGGAAGCAAACGGATCTGCCAGGGTTGGAGGGAGGACCTGGTTTGCACCCGGGAAGAGTGAAGGGTGGGAGATGCCAAGAGCTGGCATGAAAACCTTAGGATGCCCTCACAAATGAGGGCAGCATCCAGGGAGTGGGGCTGATGGGCAGGGAGTGCCGTACAGTCAGGGACAAAGGAAAGCATTTGGTCAACAAATGTCCTCATGAGCTCCCGCAAGCACCTTCCTTTATAACCTGGGATGTGCTCGTGGGCTACACAAGGTGCCACCACCCCTCCTGGTCACCTTCAGGTGGCCTCTGCTCTGCTGCTGCAGGGAACTGCCCCAGGCAGGCTCACACACCTCCTCCTTCCCACTGTGGCTCCAACCACCTGACTGAGGCATCCGGGCGTCCACCTTGAACTGTCGTGGAAGTGCCCAGGTGACCCCAAGGTACCACCTGGCAGGAAGAGGAGGACTCACCCTTTGGTCTGCCTGGCTCCAGTCGCACCCACTAACCAGAAAGAAAACTAGTACACAGTGCTGCCAGCAGTGAGCACGCAAAACGTTAAAGTAAGCGAAGAGGAGAAGTGTGGGGTGCAAGACACGTGCTCGTGGGCTCGCGTCCCTGTGACAGAATGCATGAGGACTGCCCTGGCGGGGAAGGTGCACGGGTCTCAGGGTCAGAATCGGAAACCATGGCAGGGAGAATGGAGAACACAGCGGAGGAGCCGACCCCTCATGGCCATACCCCACCGACCTGCCTCAGTTAGCCTCCCCTGCTCACGCGCCATTGTGGGGACCCTCAACACTCGAGCCCCGTGATAATGGGCTATCTCCAAAATTCCACGGCATACATTACTTCAGCACATTTGGTTTGTGATAGACAGATGTCATTTTGCGTGTTGATTAAGAAAATAAATACAAAAACTGAACTATATAAAAATAAGCACTACCCTTAGAACACAGGCAGAACAAGGATTGGAAAAAGAAAAGGAAGCAGGAGCCGCACTGACGCAGCGCCGCACGCTGGGGAGCCTTGCGCACGTGCTGACCGGGGCAATTGATCGGGATGGTTCTTTCTAGCAGCTGGAGGGAAAGGGCAAGGGTGGCCATGAGGCTGTGGCAAAGCAAGCCCAGCTGAGGCCGGCCACGCAGACGGCACCGTCTCCCAGGAAGCAAGTGCCTCCGTGGGCCATTAAGACACCAGGCAGAGGCCACACAGTGAGGTGGCACCTAGGGCTGAGTTCCCTGGGCTCCTTCTACCAGCCTCGGCTGCTGGGGTGCAATCCAGAGAAGAGCGATCCTCACCACCCCCATGCACGCTGGTGGAGTGCATCCCCAGCAACCCGCGGTGGAGGCGCATTAGAGCACACGATGGCCCTGGCACCTTCCCCTGCCCCGTGAGCCTTCCAGTCCAGGAGGGAGACGGGCAGTGAAGACACAGCCCACGCGGAGGTGCGGAATCTGATCATGAGTGAAGTGTGTGCGCAGGACATTGGCAGAGGATGAGAGGGCGTGGGGTGGGAAGGTGACCTCCAAACAGCACCTGGAAGGGCGAGGGGCAGCTGGCCATGCAAGAAAAGCGGTCATTCTGGAAGCAGCTGTGGCCGCCCTCCTGCCCACCTTGGGGCCTGTTCCCGGCCCAGCCCTGGGCAGCTGCCACACTGCCTGGAGTTGATTCAAGCGCGAGCTCTCAAAGGCGGGATCTGAGTGAATTTTGGTAGCTCTGGGTGCTTAGCATTGGAGCCAACTAGCCAAACGCGGATTTCAGTGAGGGGCTGGTCAGTGGCCAAGCCTGGCTCGAATCCTCACAATGCCAAGTTCACTGCTTTTCTGCTTTCTCCTACATGTCACTCGTGCTGCAGGCCAAAAGTCCCAGGGTTTTCCCCAATACCAAGGCTGCTAGGGGAAACTGCAGGTGTAGACACTGCCTCTAGACATTTGGTCTTCCTTGAGAACCCTGCACGCAGGTCATTCCGTGGCTGGAACAGGCCGTCCTCAACTGTCCGTGGCTGAAGAAGAGGTTCACCGCTGGGAATTAAAGAAACCCCTGAGGCTATTGGTTCTGAGACTCTACGCAGAGGGAGAAAACAGCCGCTGACTCTTCGAATCAGAGCTCAATCTTGTCTTCAGACAAGGCTCCTCACCACAGGGCCTGAAGAGGCGACATCCTGCTAAAGGCATGAGAAGCAGGAAGAAATGGGCTGGGGATGAGCCAGGACCATTGGGGTTGCAACGCTGTGGAGCACTGCCCCAAGGTGTGACCAGGCGTCTCTGTACGAGCCAGCCCTGCACTCCTCCCTCCACAAGTGCCTTGGCTGTAGGGGCAGATGGGGCCCCAGGACCGCGGATCCCAGGCACGGGAGGGAAGAACAACTCACCATCCGGAAGTTTCCACAGAGGAAACAGCTCCAAAACCAAGTTTTGATGCTGTGATAAGAGACTGTGTCTGCTGGAATACGTTTTCATGCATAAGAAAACCTCCGCAGACTGAACGCGCTCACAGAAAGTAAGACTCAGATCATCGTGGACAACGCTCAGGTGCAGCCACCGCTCTGCCCGCTGCAACTGGAGAGAATGCCTGGCGCTGCGGAGACCTCCTCGGCAGCTCTCAGAAGGCGGAACCACCCACCTTGTGGAGCTGACGCTCGCGGACTGCTTTCAGGGCAAAATTCACCAGAAGAAATAAGAACAGAACGAAAACTTCACAGCAACCCGGGAGTAAAAGAGATCGCAGGAGACCTGATGAGCACTATGGCCGGGCAGGCCAGGGCCAGCGTCCTGTTAGTGTGGAGCCTGAGGCTTTCCCCGGGACAGGAGCAGTGCCCTGCTCACCACGCCCCCAGCATCGCCCCAGGAGGTCCAGCGGCTTCAGCCAGGCCACGCGTGTGCACCCCGGTACAAGCACACACATGCACGTACATATGTGCACACATGTACACACAACTCAGCAAGCGCACACATGTGCACGTACACAGTGCACCGTGGGCACACCCAGTGTGAGGACTGCAATAGGAGGCATAAAACTGTCAGCAACTGTCAGCATTCACAGACGATTTCGTCGTGTGGTAAAAACATCTGAGAGAACCTAGATAGGTCAGGGAGACTCAGCTGTGGTCAGGAAGGCCGGCCCTTCCACTGGCAGCAGACAGAAAGAGTCTCAGAAAGTCCACGCGGCGGCCGCTGTGGCACCTGTGTGACTGCCTGCTTCAGCACAGCTGGGTGGACAGCTCCACACCTCACTCTGGGCCCACCCTGGGCCCTGGTGGGCCATCCGCACTGCTGCTGGGCCCACCCTGTCAGCCGGAGGCCCCCCGTGGTGCTGGACCATCAGAGCCCTGCAGGAGGCCTCAGCCCTGGGCTGTTGGCAAAGGCCCATCCGCCTTTCCCTGAAAATCTGCCCCAGCTCTTAGCAGTTCTGTGGCCAGCTGAGGTCCCCTCTTGGGCTGCACCACAGCAGTGAGAAAAGCCCAGTGCCCTGGTGGGAAGTCCCCGGCTGGAGCTGGCAGCTGTCGGGCACCTTTTCCAGTCTGCCCTGGCTGCAGGTAGCAGTCTTGCCAGAGAGCTCCCCACCCCTCCATTCTCCAAACCATTCCTTCCTCTTTGCTCTCGCCATCCAGGCTCCTGGGCTCTGTGACATCCCCAGCCCCTGCAGGTAGAATCAGGAGTCCTTTCTGGGGACTGTCCCTCTCATGGGGCACAGAGTCTATCGACTCCATCCCTGGGCACGGGGTCTGCACCAAGGCGGGAGGAAGCAGGGGCAGTGGGGCCTCCCTCCAGCCATCTCCCTGCTGCTGAGTCTCTCTCCGCCCCATCACGCGTGTGAACATCTCACACTGTGTTCTAGGCATCGATGATCAGGACTCAGGAACAGTGTTGTCTAGGTCACCTTTATAAACCAACAGCCACTTCGACAGCACAAGATGGCTGGGAACGACGTTTAAGCCAGCATCATGTCCCGGCACTCCGTGGTGGCTGGGTTTTTCCCTCTCCCTTCCCTGACTTGGTTTCGGTGTGCGTCCCGAGAGGCTCACGACTCTCACATTGGTGTAGGTGGGCATCCTATGAAGCACGGTCCTCAGCCTTGATAGACTCTACATTCAACTCATGATTTTAATCCATTTGTACTTACTGTTATAAGTAGTACCTTAATTTTATTTCAATTTTTATATTTCAATTTTAATTTTTGTGTTGCTGCTCTGTTTTCTATATTTAACACAACACATGGCAAATGTCTCAATAAATAATTATGTGAAAGCACAAATTATCTACAAATTACTATATCTTGGAAAATACTTCAGATATGTGAAGAAAATTTTATAACTTAACTGAGAAACACAAAGAAGACTTCAAGAAACAGAAAGATTAGTGAATACAGTACGTTGGCCAAATTGAGGACTTCGTGCTACCAGTGCTTCTCAAATTATCCTGCAAACTTAGTGCAATCTCATTTAGACCTTTTAAGTGCTGTGTTTGTCTGCTTGGTGGCTATCTTTATAATTACACATAGTGCGTCTAAAATAATGCAGAACTGTAATCTGGAAAACACTTCTCAATGTAACTGAAAATTTCAAGATGAAATTTGCCCTACCAGACCCAAATGTAAGAGCAGCATGACAGTGACACGAAAGAGTCAGGAGAGCAGGGACCCACCACCCTCCCTGGCCCCTCAGGACAATGCCACCCCAGATGACCCACACCCTCCACCCAACCCACACACGCACACACTGACACGCACACTCTCGCACACTCAGATGTTCACGCACACGCATGTGCACTTGCATGTTCACACACATACATACACTCACACACTCACACTCACACTCCACCCAACCCCCCACACCCTCTCACACGCTCAGATGTTCATGCACACTCTCATGCACTTACATGTTCACACACTCACTCTCCACCCAACCCCCACACTCTCTCACACACTCAGATGTTCACACACACTTGTGTGCACTTACATGTTCACACACATACATACACTCACACACTCACACTCAACACTCCACCCAACCCCCCACACCCTCTCACACACTCAGATGTTCACGGACACTTGCATGCACTCACATGTTCACACACATACACACACTCACACTCACACTCTCCACCCAACACCCCACACTCTCACACACTCAGATGTTCACACACTTACATGTTCACACACATACACACACTCACACACTCACACACTCTCCACCCAACCCCCACACTCTCTCACACACTCAGATGTTCACGGACACTTGCATGCACTCACATGTTCACACACACACACTCACACTCACACTCTCCACCCAACCCCCACACTCTCTCACACACTCAGATGTTCACACACTTACATGTTCACACACATACATACACTCACACACTCACACTCTCCGCCCAACCCCCACTCTCACACACTCAGATGTTCACACACACTCGCATGCACTTACATGTTCACACACATACATACATTCACACACTCACATTTGCACTCTCCACCCAACCTCCACACACTCTCTCACACACTCACAATCACGCAACCTCTTATGCACGCACGTGTTCACAGTACACACATACATAGGCTCACAGTCTGACACCCTCACACGTTCACATACTCTCTCGCACACACTCACACAATGCACGCAATACTCTCACACAGATTTGACAGTGAATAGTTTTGGAAATTCTGCATGTGTGCTGTGGGAGCCTCTGCTTCTGCTTGTGGAACAGGGACCCAGCACCAGCCTCGTGGCGAGGAGGCTAGCTGTGTTCCCCATGCACAGCTCGCAGGGCCTGCTGCAGAGCTGCCTACGTGCAGTGATAGCGGGGGCTCGTCACAGGGCCCGTGCC
>PVKS010037887.1:0-18300 GCA_004027875.1 Aplodontia rufa
AATATGGGGGAATCGTCTCAGAAGGAGATCTCTGACCTCCACGAGATATCCATTTAACTCAGAGGTTCTTCTGGGGAAAACAGCAACATGGGGAACCCAAGTTGGGCATCCATGACATGGCATTAGCCCTGGATAACTAAGTATATATACATTTGTTCTTGAAGATTTGATAATGTTTCCCCCTCAATCGTAACTCTATATCCATCTAATAATAACAAAAAAAAAAAAAAAAAAAAAAAAAAAAAAAAAAAAAAAAAAAAAAAGAAAGTGAGGGTTGATTTACCTGCTAGTTTATGAGGATTCCCTAAATTAAAATCCTTCCAATTAAAATTCTTCCAAATCCAGGGCCAAGTGAATGGTCTAGAACTATCTGGCCTGGCTCACCTTGCAATTCTCTTTCAGGCCTATTACATGGACTTGCAAATGGAAGGACGCTCAGAGAGGCCTACCTAACAGGAACTGCTTTGTTTTAGGATATTTCTGGTAAGTCCCAGAGTTCAATGCCCTTCTAGCTCCATTTGTCCCTGAAGGACTAGTGCTTTATTGAACCAATATGACAGCTCTGGTGGAGTGAAGTGTTGAGTAAGGCAAAACAAATCAGAGGTAAGTGTGAAGGAAGAGATGTTTTGTGTTTTTTAACCAGAATATGATCCTTTAGTGAGATAACCCACATAATGCAGAGGATAGGTTATACTGCTAAGTCTAACAGCTTCCATTTTTCCTAAAAGCATTTTCCCATAAAAATGGATACAATTGTCAAGGCCAGTGAAGTGATTCTTCTGGATGTTTTTACCATAAATACTTCTGAGGCCCTGTTGTGTGCCAGGTACCATGGTGATGGTGAAGGTATAAAGAAGTTCACCTTATAAATTTTCTCAAATCTTAACAAAAAGCACAGTCTAGGGGAAGTTCAAGCTGTAAAAATGTAACTACCACACAAATTTTTACATGCTATGGAGACAGGATGGATTCATTTCTTGGGGATAGAGAGAAGACTGATAAGGGTAGGGAAGGATTTTAATTAGGGATGATATTTAATGACTCTTCATAAACCCAGAAGAGCAGAGCTGTTCAAATAAATCAAATCCAGTATTCAGGGTCCACACTAATACTCAATGAGGATAACTCAACAATTACTAGAGTTGTCACAATCCAACACATAAGTTCATTTGAGGACCCCATCTATGTAAGCATGGATATTTTTTGGCTGCTTCTACTTAACATGTTTATGAAAAACAGGTTAAGTTATTGGCTCCAAATTATGTTTTAATAAAAAAAGCAAATAAGGAAAGCTTAAGATTTTAAGATTTTTCTTTTTTTAATACCTGGAAAACAATCTTTCTGTCAAGAGCATGCACAATTAATGATTTATGTGATATAAGCTTGTGTATCTGTGTTATATTACATGACATTTCCTAACAGCTTATAATTGCCCTAAAGATTCTTTTGAAACTGGTATGCTCCCTCCCCAATCCTATACCCTTAAAAAAAAATCTTTGTGAGTCATTTTTGAAAAATTTTTGTCTACAACTGTCAGTGGGCCATTCAAAACTAGAACCATTGTCAAGTCATTCACATAAAATCATGAAGGTACTACCATCAAGACAGAATCAATCACTTCCATAAAAGAGCTGATATAAATATAGCCATCTCTCAGTATCCAGTGGGGAATGGCTTCAGGAGCCCCACACACCAAAATCTGATGCTCAAATTTTCTTTAAAATAAAATGGAATAAAATCTACATTCAACCTCTGTTCATCCTCCTATGTACTTTAAATCATCTGTAGATAACTTATAATACTTACAGTCAGGCCAGCAGAACATCAACAACCACCACTTGATAGTGCTCCTAGAGATGCCACATGCCAGGTCCAGAATAGACTATGATGCCCCCAGGCATGCTCTCCATAAATGATGGTTCTTAACTGTTCTAGACAGGAAGCATAGAGCCTACCTGGTCCAAACCTTTGCCAGACAGATGAGGAAAGTGAGGCAGAGGGAGATCAAGCAAGAGAGTTAACACAAGAATATAGGATGATTGACTGGTTTTTCTAGTGTTGTCCACTACATCATTGTTATTCTGTTATCAGCTTCAAGAGATAGTGCCAGTGGACAACTAAAAAATAAATAAATAAATAAATAAATAAATAAATAAATAAATAAAAAACTTCTCTTAGTTTTTAATCTGGGCAGAAAACCATTATGTAGTGTATGCCATCCCTTCCTAATGTTGGCCTTTGTCAGGCCTGACCTAATCTTCAGAGGGTCCGGGAGTGTAGCTCAATGGTAGAGCATGTGCAAGTTCCTGAGTTCCATCCCCCGGGACCACAAAAGAAAATAAGAAACAAACAAACAAACAAACCTACAGGGCTGTGGCTCAACATTCACTCACTAAACAATCCCATGAATGAAAGCAATTAATATCACAGAGACTATTTAGGATCCAAAGCAATTAAACTGGTAATGGTAGGTACTGTTTGTAATCAGAAATTGGTTTCAAAAATCTGTAACAGGGACCAGGTGTACTGTTTGTAATCAGAAATTGGTTTCAAAAATCTGTAACAGGGACCAGGTGAATGTGAAATTCTATGAACCATGGCTTACACTATATCAAGATCTCTGGGAGACGCAGCAAGTACACATAGTTTAGGACACCAAGCCCTAGCAAAAAATAATTAACTGTGTCTGAAGAGAGGAACAGAAAAGGGCCTAAAGCTTCATTAAGCAACCCACCTAACTTACATTTGCTTTTCTAGAGATAATTGTGCACTCAAGAAAGGCAATAAAGATAGTCATAGTTAATTCAATGTGTCAACATAGATACATCTATGTTAAGGACTATTCTTAATTTTTCAGGTTCTTTGAGTAAGAATAAGATGTTCAGACTGTGGCTTAAAAAGAAAAAACTAACTTGACGAAGTAGCCTAATGTAAACTTTTACAAATTCTCTTCCTGGTCCCTCTCCTTTCTTTAGTCATTCATTTACATATGTAATGAGCTCCTAGAATATGCTGTAGACCCCATGAAAAAAATTTTTTAAATGTGTAAATGATTTTTATTTTTTTAAATTCATTTTTTATTAGTTAAAAAAACAAACTTACATTTAGGAGGGAGTCATTGTCATACAATCAAGAACAAATGTATAAAGACAGAGCAAGCCGAGGCTGATGCCATTCCATGGTTTCCCCCCTTGGGTTCCCAATGGCTCCATGTTTCTCCCTATTTAACCCCTGTGTTAACTGGATTTCTCATGGAAGTCGAAGGTTCCCCACTGGGTTGACTCCCGCACACTCCCTCCCTCTATCCTCCTTGATATCCTTCCTATCCCCTCCCCCACTCCCTCCTACCTTCCCTTTGACCCCCAGCACCATAGGCAAGTTTCCCTCTGCTCCTGTAAAATTTCATACATGTTGAGGTTATTATTAGTTTGGTCATCTATCGTACTGTTTCTGATTGTATTCTAGCTTCTACAAATGAGAGAAAACATTCAGCCCTTGAGTCTCTGAGTTTGGTATATTTCACTTAGCGTAATTTTTTTCCAACTCCATCCATTTGGCTGCAAATGCCATAATAATAATATCGTTTTCTCTAATAGCCAGCCAAGTTGAATTCCACTGTAGATATGTACCACAGTTTTTGAATCCACTTGTCAATTGAGGGGCATCTGGGTTGATTCCATAGTTCAGTTATAGTAAATTGAGCTGCTATAAACATTGATGAAGCTGTAGCTCTATAATATGCTGATTCTAGCTCTTTTGGGAAAATACCCAGGAGTGGGATAGCAGTGTCATAAGGCAATTCTAGCCCCAATTTTTTGAGGAGTCTCCACACTGCTTTCCAGAGTGGCTATACTAGTTTGCAGTCCCACCAGCAATGTGACAGTGTTCCTCTTTTCCCACAACAAAATACAGTGTTGTTTGTATTCTTCATTTTTGGCACTCTGACCGGAGTGAGGTGGAATTTCAGTGAAGTTTTGATTTGCATTTCTCTGATTAATAGTGATGTAGAGCATTTTCTCATATATTTAAGGGCTTTTTGGACGTCCTCCATTGAGAAGTTTCTATTTAGTCCCGTAGCCCATTTATTGATTGGATTATTTGTGGGATTGGTGTTTGATTTTTTGAGTTCTTTGTATATTCTGGATATTAGCCCTCTGTCCGAGATGTAGCAGGCAAAGATTTTCTCCCATTCTGTAGGTTCTCTCTTGACACTCTTCACTAAATCTTTAGCTGTGCAAAAGCTTTTTAGTTTATGCAGACTCCATGAGAATTAACACACCATTATTCCTGCATCCATGAGCATAGCTGGAGCTGCAGGGATGTGTTAAGACACAGGTCAAGGGACTGGAGCAGTGGCTCAGTGGTTATGGCGCTTGCCTGGAATGCCCAAGGACACAGTTCATGCCCCAGCACCACATACACAATGAAGTGTTGGAGCAAAGATAACCACATGAAAAGCTAAATAAAAATTGATTCTCTCTCTCTCACACTGTCCCTCTCTCTCTTAAAAAAAAAAAAAAAAGACACAGGTCAAGTATTCTAAGACATCATCTCTGCCCTCCAGGAGTTTACACTGTCCTTGGCTCACTGAACTTGTGCACGATGATAAAAATTAAATAGACACAGAGGATCAGATTCCAAAAGCAATGTGAGTTCTAGGAGTTTAGAGAAACAGGAATTTCCTCAATTCTGAAGGAAGGGGGCAAGATACATGGAGAAGAGAGTGAAGGCTACTTCCTGAAAAGAACACAAGAAATCATCAAGCTGGGAATGTGGGTGGCAGAAGCCAGCGCGTATGTATAAAGATTTCATGAAGTATGGAAAAGGCAATGTGGGTTTCTAGGGTAGGCAACAGTGAGCTACATTCATACAGGAGCACAGACAATGCAAGAAGCATTCAGTTTGCATGTGGAGAGGCAGGCAACATGGATTTGGGTGGGGAGAAAGTAAGTGGAGGAAAGTTATTTAGGAACCTGTAGCAATCCTGGGATAGGGTGGAACAAATGGCAAAGAGAGCATTTAATCAGAAAAGAACTGGCACCATTTGGTCACTAATGTCAGATTTTGAGCTTACACCACAATGTGCCAACTGTAGAGTCCATAATGCAGGCTGGCTTTGAAAATACAATGTGTTTGGTTTTTTAACATGTTGAATGTTAGGATGCAAGGCTTTTCCAAGGCACACATCTAGCAGAAACAAAGAGGAGGGGCAAAAAAGAAGAAAAACAGGTGAAAAGCAAGCCCCAATGGAAAACTCTTGAATTTCCATCCCATGCTGAAAAGAGAAATACAGGGGCTGGAGTGGTGGCTTAGCAGTTACGTGCGAGTAAGCGAGTTCAAACCCCAGCACCACGTAGGCAACCAAGTGTCCGAGGAATGAAAGTCACATGAAAAACTAAATGAAAATTGCTTCTCTCTTTCTCTCACTGTCCCCTTTCTTAAAGAGAGAGAAAGAGAGAGAGAGAGAGAGAAAGAAATACAGGACCACTGTCCCAGTAACTTGGAGGAGAGTCCAGGTAAACAGGGAGGAGTCTCTAAGTGAAGCTTAAGCTGAGCTAAAGGGAGGGAATGGTATTCTAGGCCAGGACATGGTGGGGACAAATGAATAAGATAGCAAAGGACAGGTTGTTCTACCTGTATTTTCTCTATATCAGAAAGCCATTTTCAACATGTTTATGGCAAATGTTTTATAAGCAATTAGTCACAACATATGAAATGCCCCTTACGTGTTATACCACTTTGGCTTTCACACTCAGTTACTTTCATAATTAAACAATTTGCCAATTGAAAAAAGGCCAGAAAGTACACAGATTTCACCAAAATGCAGCAGTAATCAATTCTGGTCCATCTGAGATGACCTGGTCACTGGCATTTGTGTATTAATTTTTTTTTCAACTTGACAAATGCCAGTATTAGAACCATCTAATTTTCAAGGTCATAATTGCTGCATTTAAAAGACTGAGAGTCACAGACTATCCCCAAACAGAAGGAGCCATTGTCCCGCCTCTCCTGAGATCCAAGAGCTACAGTGTTCTTCTGCTTCTATTTAGAGCATCATGAATGCTAAGTAGAAATGTTAAAAATTATTCCACAAAATGAAGTGAAGTAGACATCAGCCCCCTGTAGATCTAAAGCGGTTCACCACTTAATTTTGGCTTGCAAAAAAGCAAGCATAAAAGTAGACTCCTTATTTGTCATCTGTAACCCTTAAATATGATAATGACATATTTGTATAACACCCAAATAAAGGAGAAGGGAGAGGTGGAAGGAGGAGGAGAGGGAAAATTCTCAAGTTAAGGTCATAGCAGTGAATGCTAAGGGAAAATCATAGAGCAATTCTATCAAATTGGTAATTCTGTTACTTAGCACCATGTTATCTCAGATAATACTAAAGGTGTGAAGGGTGAAAGGCACATTAGCTACAGTTGTAATGACAAACAAGAACTCTAGCAAAAATATTCTTTTGTCCCTAAACATGTCAAATGTAGTTTTAAAAACCAACCAACCAACCAACCAACCAACCAACCCTTTAGGCTGGACTTCCTAAATGACTTGTTTGAATGAAATTCTGAATTGGAGACTATTTTTAAATTAGTGAAATTTTTCTATTTGGAAGGACTTATAAGAACAACAGACAGTATTCTAAGAAGCCCTAGGGGACTTGTTTTAATGAATGAAAATAATGTGCAAATAGGTCAACAATTGTAACTAAGTGCCTCTGAAGGCTTGAAAGTAGTTACTCTAAGTAGCAGTTCAAACAGCATCAAGTTCATATAAAGGATTCCAGAGCACTGAATTCAACTGGTCAACTTTCCAAGGCACTGCGATAGTAAGAGGAACAAAGCACTGAACAGTACATGTTAGGCACTCCCTAAGTTTAAAAAAACCTAAAATGTCCAAAATAGAAACATACACAGTAAGTAAATGCATTAGGATAAACATGTATTAACTCTGGTATTCCTTAAAATATAGTAGGTCCTATTCATGCTTGTGTTTTTTCACAGATCATCAATTTCTTTGCAAAGACGTTGGGTTACAGAGACTACATGGCCAGAGTCTGCAGTGAGGATCTATAGGAATTTGATTAGAGGGATTTCAATAAGTGTATTTTCCTTTCAAAACATTCCAACTCTCCTGCCACAGTTTCCAGTGGCCACTGCATATCCCGGTTTGAATCCAGACACATGAGAAATCATATCCACAAATGAGTTTCCTTGTCTTGCTTCTCCATGCAGCCAACAGTTACACCACCCAGGGGACAGTTAGTGACCTGGCCAGAATTTCATGTCTTACACAAGTGGGAGCAGAGCTCTTGGTAGCTCTTTGTAGGTTGAAACTGAACTAACTGGGGAAAAAAAGAATTCACCATGACCCCTTCTGAGGCCAGGATCTGACTGAACAATTTAACCCAAGTATCTAAGGTATTGGAGAGATCGTAACATGAACTCCTTTCTAAGGGTTATAAAGAGTTAAAGCTGGGCTGGAGAGCATGTAGTCAAAACTGGGCTCAGTGGTATCGTGCTTGCCTGGCATGCTGAGTACCTGGGTTCGAACCCCAGCACCACGTTTATAACTAAGTGTTGGAGCAATGAAATACAGATGAAAAACTAAATAAAATTGATTGTCTTTCTATCTCTCCCTCTCTCTCTCTACAAAACAAACGAACAAACAAAACAAAACTGGGCCGGCCTGTTCACGTAAAACCATAGAGGAGTGACCACTAAAAGGTGTACAATGGGCAGGACAGGGGATTCTAACTGTCCCATGGATATTTCTTCCAGGTGTCCTGCTTTATTGGATTAGCTCTCCTCCCACTCTAGTATTTGAAGGCTTACCACCAAAAGGGAACACTCCATATCAGGCTGAACTAGATTTCAATGGGTGGAATGCTGGGTGAGAAAATATGCCTCTCCTCAATCCTCACTTTCCAAATTTTGTCCTTTTGATTCAACGGCTACATTAAATGAGTTGTGAGAGTTAAGTTTTGTTTTGTTTTGTTTTTGGTAAATGGCCTTTTAAATCAATTCACACTATCTCTTAAATACCTTGGTTTACAAGTCTAAGGGTATCAGAATGAAATTAATCCTGGCTGTTTATCCATAACCATTTCTTTGGTTCATTAACTGATTTTGTTTCATCATCCCAGAATGGGACACATAAAAAATTAAGTAGAGTATATATGGTTGTATAATATGATCATATAACAATAATATAAATCAGAATAAGTGATATAATATATAGACTCGAGATTATGATTTTCAATCTATTTTAATGCGCCTATGTCAATTTCATTGCTACTGTAATTATTTACTGTTATTTATAATTCTTATTGTAATTTAATATTTTACTAAAATATTTGCAGAATTGAAAACTTTAGACTTAATGGGCTAAGAAAGTAAACATCCCTTAAATGGGACAAAGGAATCTGGACTACGGCGATCTTACTGGTACATATGAAAATCCTATGTGAATAAAGTTACAAGATACAAAGCAAAAACCCCTTCAAATTCTAAATGTTGTTACAAATGCTCAGTCAATGCATTCTGCACCTTTTCCAAGAGCTCTTCATTCTTAAACTTTTAAGTGCAGGTATGAAAAATATCATGAAACTTCACTGTTATGTTCATAATTCATTCTCTGATGGGATAGAAGGGGTTAGACTAAAAACTTTTAGCCAATCAGCCTCTAAACAGAAATATATAGTTTATTCTGGGTAGTCAAATCCAAATCTTAGTAACATTGCAATTCCATTTTAAAATAAACTATCTCTATGTTCTTGCTTCTAAGGAGGTTTAGTGGGATATAAAGAGAGTCTAATCCTAGGCAGCCGTATGGCCAGGCCAATTATAAACCCCATAGAGTTTCACACGTCACAGAGAGCAAACTGCTCCAGGAGCAACTCTTAATATTTTATTGCCTATTCAGGTGCTCTGGCACTTTTGAGATATACTTTTCAGCAACAAAATACAGCTCTTCCTTCAGTCTTTATCACATTGGTTGCCAGACAACTGCACAGAGCTAAAGTGGGTAATGTTACAGTAAACACTTCCCTAAAACATTTATAGATGTCATTGATAAACAACAGAAATTTAAAACAGATACAAAGGCACTCCTGGAACCTTAAATCTTCCTCCCACTGAGGCCTAACAACTTATAATCTTCATATACCTGGCAGAGAAGAAGGAAAACAAATTCCAAAAGAAGTCTAGATTTATGGTCTAAAGATGTCTTCCTCTAGAATATTTAATACACTTAAGCTTTAGTCAGTCTATACACTTTGAAAATGTTCTTACACGATAAATTACAGTAGTTGCATCTTTCACTGACCTCACATAAATATCATTTTACTTTCAGGAAACCAATTACAGAGTAGTAAATCATTTTTACATTGCTTTCCGAAAATCTTTAAGTTATAACATGGACAGAGCATAGAAGCACAAGAAAAAAAAAACACAACTTACATATTCTATCAGTCTTGCACATTTAGCAAGTTAAATTCCTGAAGAAATTGCTATCATTTGTTTGGTTTTAAAATATTTAGGTTTTTTTCAGTGTATGCACACCAGTATCAGACTTAGTTTCATTGAACTCCTACAATATGCAGGTATCCAGACTTGGAATAGGAATTTGGGGAGGTGTCCATGATTTCAAGGTGGTGACCACTGCCACCATGATTAGCTGTTTTGAAGGCATTTATTGCCATAGCAGGCACTGACCTAAGCCCACTGCATACATAGAAGACAACATTTCATTCCCACAGCATTCCTGAGAGGTGGAGATTATCATCCCATTTGAAAGGTATATGGAAAGTAATGCTCAGGGCTACAACACTACAGGGTCCATCAAAATTCCACACTTAAAATTGACCAGCAATATATTGTACCACTATAATGTCTTCCAGGATATGCCAAGTTTGTGAAATAAAACAACAACATAGGACATGATCATATCTTAGGAGGACTGCAGACTACAATTAGAAGCAAGTGCTTAAAAAACAGATCTCGGCTCTGCAATGATGGTCAAGGAAGGAGCACAGGAACGAATTCCAATTAAGTGCAAGAAAGTATGAGAAGAGTCATGAGAGTAGGAGACAAGGACTGAGCATTTGACAGAACCTTCAGGAAACCAGTCCAACGGCTCACGCTCCTTAACAGCAGTAAAAGGTAAGTTTAGGTGTCCAAGGGGAAAAGGGGAGCCTAACAGGACTTAATGTCATAGACATCAGGAAGTCACTTGAATTACTGTGAATAGGAGAGCATCTTATCCATAGCAGCAATGTAGATAAAACAGTCTGGTAATAACTTGTAGGACGGAAATGGAGGAAAGGAAACGCTGAAAGTGAGGAGATCAAGAGGGGGCTGCATTAGGGAATAGACATGGGCCTGAATGAGTAAGTGAACACAAGAGCCACTTCTAGGAGAGTAAAGGAGATAGGAGGTAAATTTCTATCAAGACCTGCCCAATTATGTGCAGCACTTGATATTCACCAGGAAGGAGGAAAAGAAGGCAGGTGGGCATGCACAGAGGTATTTGCTCTCTCCTACTTGGGGTACCTGGCAGCCCTAACTATCAATTCTTGCCACTCCTAAATGGGTTGCAGTCAACTAGTTGGCCCTCAGAATCACTCAATACTCTCAGGTTACCTTCCCTGGTTCCCAATGCTGGCTATGAAACAAAAGCATTTTTAGTGAGACAATCGATTCTCATTTCAGTCTTGTTTGAATCACATCATTTACAAATGACTGAGCGACAAGAGATCAGCACAATTCCAAAAGTAATGTTTCTAATGTATGTCTAGTCTTTTCTTCTTTCCTCAAACTATGCTTAAAATAATAGTTGATCAAGTTTGTTAGTTTGTTTTATATGGTGCTTGTTTTGTTAATTTAAACCAGAGTGGTCCAGAGTGAGAAATATTTTCTGAAAGAATTTTAACTATTGGATCACAAACAGAATGTGTGGTGGCTATGCAGAAACCCTTGCAATAATGAAAGCAAGAAGTTGTGATTGTTAAGCTCATAGAATGTACTGTTAACTTAAAATCATGGGTCTGACACTTGGAAACATGCCACAGGGCTCAAAGATGTTACAGCCCTGCTAGACTCAAAACCTCCAATGGAATCAAACCAGACCCTATTCCCATTTCTCGGTCAATAAGAAATGAATCTGCCCTTCCTGGTAGGGCAGAATCAGAAAATAAGCTTTGAATTAGTCTTAACACTTTTCAAAAACCTACCAACTTGTTAAGATGCATCCTCCATGGACAATCAAGCCTGGTATAACGACTGTTCTGCATCTGTCCTCTAAAAGGCCCCTGTGGCTTGGTGGTGGTACGGAAGGGAATATGAGGGAATGTGAGACAGGCTTAAGTCATTACTCTTGTTTTGTGAGTATTTGAAGTAGCTGCCAGGCACATGACACCAACTGTTCCAGTGGGTTCAGAGTAACATCACTTCGTTATTCAATTTTGTTTATGTTTCAGCTTATTCCTTTTCAAGGACTTCCAGCCCTCACTGGGACAAGTAATTTTAGAAGAGAAGGGGAGAGAATGAAGGACATCTCATGCAGTCATGAAATACCAAATATCCTTTGTGTTCCTTAGCCGGGACTGTTGAACTGGTGAAATAAAGGTTTCAGTCAATACCACAATGGTGTATTTCTTCCTTCACAGCATGAGGAGGGGCATGGAAAGTGGGGCAAAAGGTGATTACTCAGCCATGAGAAAGATAAAACTGACCAACTTCAAATAAAAATGCTCAAAGATTTTTCTTTCTTTTTTCTTTTTTCTTTTTTTAAGAGAGAAGGGCAGTGAGAAGAGAGAGACAGAGGAATCAATTTTTATTGAGTTTTCCACATGGCCTTCGTTGCTCTGACACTTAGTTGTGTATGTGGGTGCTGGGGTTTGAACCCGTGTACTTGTGCATGCCGGGCAAGCGCTGTAACTGCCGAGCCACTGCTCCAGCCCCTTGAAGTTTATTTTCAACTGGAAAAATTATAAAAAGGAAACCACATGCAATCATATGCTGGAACTTCATTTAAAACATTCATGCTTCTAAAACTCTGAGAACATTTCTAATTTAGTCAAACACTACCTCTCTCTCTCCAAAAATTAGTCTGACTTTATTTCACCTAACTCTACTATTTTTCATATTTAGCAAGGTGACCCCATGAGTTGGAGCAACCCCCTACTGATTCGGAAAACAAAAGTTATGCTGATCCCACCCCCAATCTTTCAAATACTGAGTTAACAGAGAAGTCAGAAAATGTAGATTTCAAGAGTGATTAGCCTATATGTTAAACTTAAAAGGAAAAGCTTCCTCACAGGAGAATGAACAAGTAACAGCTTTTATAAACTCAATGAATTAGAAACCCCATAGCTCAGTCCATGAAATTATAGCAGCTTCCAGTATCAGTGGGTCAAAATTTATTTTAAACTGTAACTCAGGCTCAAGCATTCTCATTGGGCTCTTGAATAACAGGAACTTCTCTTATGCTGGAACTTTATTATCCTGTAGGAAATGTACTGACATTAACCAAACATACAAAGCCACCTCAAACCTAAAAAAAAATGCCTGTTACCCCGAATCCTGTGCTCATTTACTCCCTGCCAGAAACAACACTGAGAGATGAGTATGTATACTCAGAAGAATTCCACACCTGGGCCTGTGAGGCAGGGCCAGGGCTACATACCACATAAGATGACTTGTAAATCTGCAGCCAGGCAGTACCTAGGGCTGCTGACTTGGAAGAGCATCCACTAGGTAACTATGTGAGATTGTCTCCCATGCTTTACAGATCCTGCAGAGACAAAGGAAAATTTCCACCTTTCTGAAGTCCTAATATCTCTTTTCTTGTAATCTCACTGATTTGCTCTGCCTGGACTTGCCAAGTCAATTATTATTTATCATTTATAGACTGGCTCCTATTGGAAATATACTCTGAATATTTAACCACTTCATAAGCCCTCTGTGGTATAATTGTGTGGGGGTGTGAACTTGAGATGGCCTGGAGTTGGAATTCAGAAGCTGTCATGGATGTGCACATGCTTACACACATGTTCTCTGTCCTTCCTGCCCTTTGACACTTCAAATCTTGACTCCTTACGCCCAAGTATCTTACAGCTGAAGCTCCTTGCAGATATCAACTCAAGCAAATTCAGTTATTCCAGTAATGGGCTAGCGGTGTGAGACATAGATTTACAATCAGCACATTCCCACCACTAGCTCAAGTGAGAGAGTGACATCTCCTTACTCCACCTTGGTTTCATCATGTGGGGAAGGGAAGTCATACTGAAGGTAAAACACTCTCAATGTGTCTTAGAGCATCTTGCACAGCTTACATCCTCCTTAACCACCATTCAACTAGCTGGCAAGCCATCTTCTCTCCTTCCATTGACTTCCAAAATAGTTAAAACCCCTGAAATTCAGCAATGAAGGCTCCATGGTAACTACGCATTCATGATTATGCTTTACTCATCTAAATTCATGCTCTACTTAATACTGACTTGTATATACTTACAGCAAGATTAAATATTTAAGTTCCAGAACCAAAGTGGACCATAAGCACCCATGCTAGGGCATAAGGCTACAGATAGTGATAATAAAAACAAACAACAACAAAAACAAGGTGTGGAATGTGGGGTGGGGGTGCTGCTCTCTGAAGACAACTATAAAGTCAACAGAGGAACTCAAAAGCCAGAAACACTCAGGCCATTTAGCACATCACAGTGTTTCTCAGACTTCTGGGGGTTAGAGAATTCTCCTTTAAAGTTTTTATTCTGCTTGTCTTTATTTTGATTATAATCTATTTATCTATCTTCTAGTTCATTAACTTTCCTATAACTGCTGACTGGTGATTTTAACAGCATCATTTGCATAAGAAACACATCAAAAGCAAAATGTTTTACTCTAACCATGTACACACAAAAGAGAAATAAGCATATTTAAAATATAACTGTATTTATATACAAGTGGGGATCAAATCATGTTGTGACACTGTGTGAACTGACGCTATGCAATTATTACAGAGAAAAATTAACTGAAATGCCAAAAAGGAGACATTTATTCACTCAAACATACTCTTGCCTTTGAGGTCAGTTTATTATGTTTGTAGCGATAATTAAGGTTTGGCCAAAATATCACTAGTGCTATTAAATATTCAGATATCAATTTAGTGTTTAGATATATTTAATGTATAAATTTCTTTAACTAATATATGTCCTTCTAAAAATTTTAAGGACTTGAATTTTTGTACAATATGATATGCCCCTGATCTTAATCTAGAATCACGTTACTCACACCCCAGTCTCTTGACTCTTCTATATTCCCTCATAACAGATATAAATCTTATAAATATATATAGTGCATTTTCCAGAATTAAATGATTTCCTAAGTATTATTTGGCTTCTTGGGGGAGTAAAGAATAAGCTACATTATTGATTTCCCTCCAATGCCTATCATCCCTTCCTTTCCCCTTCCCCTCTACATATTATGGTTCCCCTAGATTATGTGTTGATTTGACTTCAGTGAGTCTACTACATGAGCTTGACTTTTCCCCAAAGCCTGGGTTTTGCTTTAACCTCCACAAATGAGGGAAAACATTTGAGTTTCTGGGTTTGGTTAGTTTTGCTCAGCATTAATTTCTTCCATTGCTATCCATTTACCTTCAACAGCTGTGTTATCATTGTTTCTAATAGCTGAGTAGAACTCCACTGTATAGACATACCACAGCTTTTGGATCAATCCATCTAGTGAAGGGCATCTGGGTTGATTCCATTAATTTAGCTATTGTAAATTGAGCTGCTAGGAACATTGATTTTGCTATGTCACTGTAATACGCTGATTCTAGCTCCTCTGGGAAAATACCCAGAAGAGGAATAGCTGGGTCATACAGTGGATCCAACCCTAATTTTCTGAGGAGTCTCCACACTACTTTCCAGAGCAGCTGTACCTGTCTGCAATTTCACCAACAGTATGCTAATCCCTATCTCCCCACAACCCCTCCAGCATTTGTTATTGTTTATAATCCTCATATTTGCCAATCTGACTGGAACAAGGTGAAATCTTAATAGAATTATGATTTGCATTTCTCTGATTACTAATGATTTAGAATACTTTCTCATGTATTCATTGGCTTGCTCAATTTCCTCTGTTGAGAAGTTTCTGTTTAGCTCTCTGGCCCATTTACTGATTGGATTGTGTTTTTGATATTATGTTTGTAGATTTTGGAATAAAAAAGTCACCTGTCAGAGGAATCACTGGCCATGATTATCTCCCATTCTGTAGGTTCTCCTCTGACAGCTTTGATCAATTCCTTGGCTGAGCAAAAGCTCTTTAGTTCAAAGGGATCCCACTCATTGATTCTTGACTTTAATTCTTTTGCTTGGAGAGTCTTGTTGAGAAAGTTATTGCCTACTCCCATATGCTGGTGTGTTGCTCCCAATTTTTTTCCTAGCAGATGTGAGATTTCCTTTGTGAACTAGAATATGATCTGTTTTGGAGAAGGATCCAGTGCTGCTGAGAAGAAGGTAAACTCACCCAATTTGGGTTGGAATATTCTATACAGTCTGGTAAGTCCATTTGATTTATGGAGTTGTTCAGGCTGGAGATCTCTTGTTTATTTGCTTTGATGATCTGTTATTGGTGATAAAGGTGCATTAAAGTTTCCCAGTATTATCACATTGGGCTCCATAAGTAGTTTTATGTCATGGAGTATTTTTTCCACATACTTTGGCATGTTGGTATTTGGAGCACAAATGTTTATTATGGTTACATCTTTCTGATGTAATGCTCCCTTTACTATGATATCTTCATATCTTCATATCTCTTGTGATTAAATTTTGGCTGAAATCTACTTTGTTGAATATAAATATTGCAACACCTACTGGCTTTCTTGGACTGTAAGGCTGGTAAACATTTTTTTCATCCTTACACCCTCAATCTGTGAATATCTTTGGCTGTAAGGTGGGTCTTCTGTAGGCAGCATATTGTTGGATTATGCTTTTTGATCCAATCTGCTAATCTGTGTCTTTTGATTGGTGCATTGAGACCATTCACAATCAGCATTAGTTAGGACAGTTATGTGGTTGTGGTTCATAGTCATCGTGTTTTATTTATTAAGTGAGTTCTATCTTGGTTGTCTTTTTGATAGTGTGTCCTTTTATTAAATTTCTTCTGTTTGTGGGTTTTGAGGATTGTTTGCTTATATTGCTATCTGGAGTTTATCTTTGAGGATTCTTTGTGATGCTGGTTTTCTGTTCATAAATGTTGCCAGTTTGATCTTATTGTGAAAAGTTATTTCCCCATTGAATTTGAAGCTGAGTTTTGCTGGGTATGGTTACGGCTGCAGGCTGTGGTCATTCAGAGATTGAAATATCAACTTCCAGGATTTTCTTGCTTCTAGAGTCTGAGTTGAAAAGTCAGAGGTGATCCTTATTGGTTTGCCTCTAAACAGGATTTGGTGTTTCTTTCTTAATATTCTTGCCTTGATTTACCTGTTATACATTTTGAATATGATGTGTCTTGGTGAGCATCTCTCTTGTTTAGGCCTACTGGGTGTCCTATGAACTTCCTGGATGAGCATATCTGACTCTGTTTTAATATGGGAAAAATTTTCTTTAGCTTTTTCATTGAGAATATTCTTTATGCCATTCACTTGCATTTTGATTTCTTCTTGTATCCTAATTTCTCTTAGACTGTTTCTTTTGATTTCATCCCAGACATTTTGAAAATTCTGCTTATGCTTTGTGAGTTTTTTTTTCTGTCATCCACGCGCTCAAGCTTACTCAGCCTATCCTCATTTTTAGAAGTTCTTTCTTCAAGTTCTGAGGTTCCGTTTTTTATTCAAGTTAATCTATTATTAAATTCTTCCATTGTTCCTCTAATGTGATTGAAGATTTTAGCTCTGTTACTTCTTTTTGCAGTATGTCTACTTGATAATATTTTTTTTGTCCCTTGAGTTTTCTCACTTAGTTCCTTCATTAAATTTTCTTTTAGTTAACTTTTCCTTTTAGAAATCAGATTGTTAATAATTTTTTCTAGGGTTTCATCCTGCTCCCTGTTCATGGGCTCCTAGGTTGGACAATTGTGAGTTTGAGGTGAACTTCTTCTAGTTTCATTCCTCATTTTTGAAGAGCTTCTTCCAGATATTTGAACAGTTTCTCCGTGGTGAAGGTAGGCAGGTCTTCAGGTGCTTCTCCTTGCAGGTCCCAGGGTTGGGTCAGACACCACCCCTCTGATAACCACTTTCTTCCAGAAAGCTGCTTCAGCCTGTAACCTCGTTTGGCTGTACCTTATATATTTAGGCCCCAGAGCATTGATTCAAAATCTGTCCGGGGTGTGTTGCAGCCTACTGGTTTGTATATGCACATCAGCTGGGGTGCTTTGGTGGGTCCTGCTGTCTCGTGTTCAGACTGAATGAGACCCCTCCACAAATCAACAGGACCTGGGATCTTTGGCAGTGGGTATGGGCCCAACATATCTGGACCTCACAGGAATGGGCTGTGTCTGGGTGGCCATGTGCAGGTAGGCTGGGCAGTTTGGGACTGGACAGTTACTGTGCCTGAAGGCTCTGATCCTGAGGCCTGGTTCTGCTGGCTGGGTTTGGCTCTGGTGGGGTTCCTATGCAGGGGTACCCTATGCAGCTGTGGGGCCTGGAGCTGAGGCTTCCATAAGCAAGAAGAGGCTGGCAGCTCTGGTGCGGCTCCTCAGCAGGTGTGTCCTGGAGGCTGGGGCCAGAGGTGAGGCCTCCCACCACACACAGAGGCCTGCTGGGGTCTGCTTTGCTGGACTCCTTGGCAGGTGTGGCCTGGTGGCTGGGAACCAAAGCAGAGGCCTGCTGAGGTCCTCTCTAGCAGGGCTCCTGGGCAGGTGTCTGTCTTTGCCTTCTTAACGCTTTCACTGTCTCATGAGCGTATGGTAGAGTTTTCTAGAAATCAAGTGATACTGGCAGCAAACTGAATGCAGAAGCAAATAAGAACACCAAGTTGCCTTCTATTAAGCCAGATATGAAAGAAATTTGGAAGCACTTAAAAACAAAACCATTCTACTCATACACTGACCGGTAGGGTGACATAAGGTTTTTCCCTACAAAAATATGTTAACATGTATTTAGGTTGGTTATTGTTTCTAAAAGAGTCCTTTTAAAACTATACATTGAGCTGGGCACAGTGGCACAACTCTATAATCCCAGTGACTCAGGAGGCTGAGGTAGGAGGATAGCAGGTTCAAAGCCAGTCTCAGCAACTTAGTGAGGCCTAGGCAACTTAGTGAAACCCTGTTTCAAAATAAAAATTAAGAAAAGGCT
>PVKS010037888.1:0-18317 GCA_004027875.1 Aplodontia rufa
GAATGCCAAATAATTCTCACTTTGCTGTTTTTAATGGTCACAGTGGGCTTTGGGGGCAGCTATTTTGGTCTGTTTTTGTCGTTCCACATACACACAGGGCTGCTCTACTGTAATTCCATGGGCTTCAGTGGTTCTTTAAATTGCATTTCCATTTACAGAGGTGGGCCTTTGTCCTGCCCAGACTCTCCCCAGCTAACCATGGCTCAGCTCATTCCCTACAAATGAACTGCACGATTTTTTATTCCTAACAGTGCATTGTTACTAGTTCAGCGATTTTCTTCTTTCAGCATTCTCCAATGAGCGTTTACCGGCCCTGGTGAGTTAATAGAGTTCCTGAAACCATGATCCATTCCTGCGGCACGGGGGAGCGCAGGCACTTCTAACTTTTAATTTCTCTTAAAATGAGCTTATAACGTCTTACCATCCCCATTTGGATGCTTTTACAATGGACAGCATTTTAACTTTATTACTTATAAACAACAACTGCAGGAGACACATTTTTGGCTGGGAAATTCCACCTAGTTCAATGCCTGGCAACAGCTGAAGTTACATCTCAATTTTCTGCCATGTAGACTTCCCTAAATATCCTAGCAATTTGGACTATAGGATTTTCCTTGTCCTTTCAGTATACTGATTTTTTTTTTCTTGGTACCAGGGATTGAACCCAGGAGTACTTAACCGCTTAGCAACATTCCCAGCTCTTTTTATCTTTTAATTTGAGACAGGGTCTTGCTAAGTTGCTCAGGGTCTCGCTAAGTTGCTGAGGCTGGCCTTGAACTTGCGATCCTCCTGCCTCAGCCTCCTGAGCTGCTGGGATTACAGTTGTGAGCCACTGTGCCCAACCAGTGTACTGATTTGGACTGAGAGGAATCCCAAGGAAAAATGAAATTTCTTTGAGATTTTACACTTGTGATAGGATTACCACTGTGTGAGGCAGCCATTCAGAGCAGTGAAGGGACCAAATATTTGGAAACAATTTGAGCTTTTCTTCCATTTCTAAGAGAAACGTGAACCTCATCTTTACATTCAAAGAGCAACCCTACATTGCAAAAGGGAAAATAGGTTGAAGTGAAAGGGCAGAGGCACTTGGACTTTATTCCCAGCTTGCCATATGTGTGACCTTGAGCAACTTCTCTGGGCCTCAGTTTACTCATCTGTAAATAGGGATATTAACAATACCCACCTGATAAAACTGTTAGGAGAATTAGATAAGATCACATGCACATATACTCATACACTTGTATACAGTAAGTGCTTAGTAAAATGCTTGCTCCCAGGACACTGGAAAAGAGTGCCCTGCTCCAAGCCCCCCACCATTAATCACCATATTAATGCACTAAGGTACGGAGGAACCAGCTCAAGCCCATGCAGTAGCTAAAGCCTTGGCCTTCTTTGGCAGGTGCTGTCATGATGCATGATTGATTTTTATTGCTAGGAACTCAAACTGCCTGTTCGGTAACTTTTCTAATTTATTAGCTAAAAAAGACTTTGACAATGAGACATATTTTGCCTATGGTATAGACAGGGTCTGTCTTGTGGGTAGTGTGTAATGTCATGTTAATTTGATATCAGACAAGGTCCTGGTAAATCAAACTCACCACACTGAATCCTTGGTGAGTTTGGAACTCACACTCCCATCTTCTTCCAGGAAGACATCCATTTGCAAATTGGCATCATTATCATGGGCTGAGAAATAATTGGTAATGACTCTTGCTGGAATCCCAAGGCATCGTAAAACTACAAGAAAAGAAGCGTAACCAGACACATCACCAACATTTTAAAAAGGCATAGTGAGAAATCCCACTTCCTACGAGACTTCCTTCTTTACCAACATGAAAAGCCTCTTTGGACACATTCTCACATGTTCCGTACTGAAGAAAGGTGATGTGTCCAAACCCCTGGAGACCAGAGAGACACCTCTTGCTGTGTGATCCTTCAGAATTTCAGTGGGTGTTAAATGAAGCTCACTGGAAAGCAAGTCCAATCACAGGGTCAGCAAAGCCATAATATCTTAGTTCAGTTAATAGGACCTTGCTTCTGAAAACAGAATAACCACAGACAAGCAACAGTCAATAGGAAGTTAGGAATTTACAGAGCGGGTGGAGTTTGCCCTTCCTGGAGGGAGGAGTTCTCTCTAGTGGCTCGCATTGGAGGGGGACACCACAGATTCATTTTAATTGTTAGATAATAAATTACCTGGATGCACCTCTTGCCATATGTACCTATTGATTAAACTTAATCCAAATGCCCTTCCTGGCTCCCAGGACGCCAGACATCAGGGCTCATTGAAAATAATTCAGCTGACAATTTTAAGATTAATGACTTGGCTTGTTCTTTTTTTTCTCCTTCAGAATAGTTTAGCATTTTTAAACAAAGGCTGTGTACCTCCTTCAATACAACAACCTTGGGAATCCAAACCTGAGTCTGGTAGAGACTCAAGCACCCCTTTCCTTAAAGCTTAATTTTTTTTTTTTAAGAGAAAGGGACAGTGAGAGAGAGAATGAGAAAGAAATAACCAATAGTTTTCATGTGGCTTTCGTTGCTCCCACGCTTCGTTGTATACATGGTGCTGGGTTTGAACCCGTGTCCTTGCGCATGGCAGGCAAGTGCCCTAACCGCTGAGCCACCGTTCCAGCTCCTTAAAGCTTAATCTTAATGCTCCAAACAACACCAACCAGCCACTGCTGGCTTCCCACTTCCGTCTTCCTCTGTTGATTGGCAGCTTCTATTTGCCCAAGGTCTTACCAGTTGAATTATTGGCACTCTTACTCTTTTTCTCGTGGATTCAAATGTGAGTTACTGACCACCAATTTAGATATCCATAGGCTGAGTCTTGTTCTGGGTCACCTGCTCCTCCTTCTTTGTGACTTCTCTCTTTAACTTCACTTCCACTAGCACCTCTCTGCAGTGTGTTTCTGCATTTTCTTAGTATACCACCGAGGCCTGTTTTCTGCACCAATCTGACAGCCCAGTTGTACAACAGGCATGAACGGATGTACCATGCTCACTCTTCTATCTGGTTCTAAGCCCAAGGGAATTTCTTTTCCAAGAATCATTTCACAAGAGTGGCTGCCTATGTGAGGCATCCTCTCATCGTCTTGGCCTGCAAGTTTTTTGGTTGTTTGTTTATTTTTGTTTTAAATTTATACTTGATTTTTGTTGATTTTTTCCCACCTTTTTTTTGATGGCCTGCAAGGTTTTTTTTTATTATTTTAATAAGAAATTTAGGGAGCTGGAGTGGTGGCTCAGCGGTTATGGCACTTGCCCAGCATGCGCAGGTACATGGGTTCGAACCCCAGCACCCACGTACACAACTAAGTGTCAGAGCAATGAAAGCCATGTGAAAAACTCAATAAAAATCGATTCTCTCTCTCTTTCTCTCACACACTGTCCTTCTCTCTTAAAAAAAAAGAAATTTATTTGTTGAACAATCAAACATGCTTCTAAAGAAACAATATAATATATATAAATTCTGAAAATTAGATTTACCCCTAGGAGCCCTCCTCCAATTACCCACGTTTATCCTTCCCTTGCCTCCTTCCCAATATATCTCTATGAATGCCTTAGGTTGTACGTCACTACACCTTTTCCGGATTTAAAACATGAGAATAGACCTCCTTTCTCAATGGCCAGGTTCTAGCTCCAGCCTCCACAGATGAGTGAAGATATTCAACCCTTGGTTCTCTGGGTTATGCTGATTTCACTCAGCATGATTTCTTCCATAGCCATCCTTTTACTTTCAAAGGCTGAAATATCATTGTTTCTAATTGCTCAGTAGAACTCCATGGTATATATGTAAGAGAGGGAGATTCCCTCCAACCTTTGGACCATCATGAAATAGAAGCTTCTCTTTAGAACTTGAGAGATCAACACTTGTAAGAGACTGATACTTTTGGCTGTCATCGCTCCCAAGAAATCCATATTTCTTTAGCCTCTGGGTATCATCAAAAGGTTAAGAGAATATTCTCATTCAGTTGATACCACAAGGAAACAAACAAACAAAAAATACAGTTTCATTTCAATTGGATCATTGAATAGGTACCAGGCTGTTACAACTTTAAACTAAAATAGATGGATTTTTAACATCATTAAAAATGGCCTTGCCCCAACCTCTAGCCTCTTTTTAATTTTTTTAATTTAAAAAATTGAAACTAGGTAAAACATTCTTTATTAATGAGCAGATAGGAAGGACACTCCAATTTGAGCATAATGTTTCTCCAAGGCTGTAGAAATGGCATGTGAATGAAAATCCTTCCCAATGATGAAAACATACCAAAATAAATGTATTTTTAAAAATATTCACTGAATTAACTGTAACATTATCTGGGCCAAGGGAGGCTAATGCCATCTTGAAAAACGAGGCACAAGGCTGAAGAGAATAATTCTGTTCCTATCCATTTTGCTCTGCAGATTGGATGTTGGGTGGATTAAACACGGGAGAGGCAAGTGGGGAAGTGAGGATTGTTCATTATGTTCTGATGTCTAATTGCTCAGGGGCATTGAGACTCACGTGTAAAGACTCACCTGCCACAATTCTTCCCATAATTGGGATAAAAATTAAGTGGATATGCTTATAAAACTTCTCAAGGATATACAAGCAAGCAAATAAACATATTTATACAACTTCTTGATAACAAGTAATATACATATATAGCATTATTTATTATTTTAGGGGTTTTTAAATCTTTTTTCCCCAAACTTGCTTTATTATTAAGAAATTTAATTATTGTACAATCAAAAATACTTCCAATGAAACAATATGATACATATATATTCTTAAATTAGATTTACTCCCTACAGCCCCCTTAATTTCCCACCCTCATCTCTCTCCCCCACCCCCACCCCTCCTTTCCAGTACATCTCTACGAATGCCTTAGGTTGTGTGTCACTACACTTTTGCTGGGTTTAATACATGAGAGTTGACCACCTTTCACAATGGCCAGGGTCTAGCTCCAGCATCCACAAATGAGTGAAGACATTGGACCCCTGACTCTCTGGGTTATGCTGACTTCACTCAGCATGATTTCTTCCATTGCCATCCATTTACCTTCAAAGGCTGCAATATCATTGTTTCTAATTGCTGAGTAGAACTTCATGATAGATATGTACAACAGTTTTTGGATCCATTCATTGAGTGAGGGGCATCTGGGTTGTTTCCATAATTTAGCTATTGTAAATTGAGCTGCTCTGAACATAGATTTTGCTGTGTCATTGTAATGTGCTGATTCTAAATCCCCTGGAAAAAATACCCGGGAAAGGAATAGCTGGATTATATGGTGGGTCCATCCCTAATTTTTTGAGGATTCTCCACACTGCTTTCCAGAGGGGCTGTATACTGTTCCACCAACAGTGTGCTAGTGTGCCTATCTGTCCACAACCCCTCCAGCATCTATTATTGTTTATTTTCTTCAATTTTGCCAATCTGACTGGCATGAAGTGAAATCTTAATGTAGTTTTCATTTGCATTTCTCTGATTACTAGTGATTTAGAGCACTTTCTCATTTTTAAACCTTTTAAAGATATGGTTTCTGGAAAGAAGATGGCTCATATTTTCCCCTACACTCTTGGTCCCTGTGACTCAATGCTCTGGGCATTGAATGATGGATTATGCAGTCCATCATTCTTTCCATAAAGATTCTGCAGTCAGAGAGACTATGAGCATATTTGGCCCAGTACAATTTAATTATGCATTGACCACGTTCCAGAATACTCACCCATAAATTCTATAGAGACAGCAGGGGCTGAAAAGTCCCTTTGCCAGATTATAGATAAAATGTCTTGATGTGAAATTTTCTTTGCATTAAAAATGTTACTCAGTTGGATACTTACATGTGTTAAAAACGCCAGCAAAAACCCAGCACTGGCCGTACCGGACTGGATTCTCAGAGCTCTTGTATTCCAGTAGAATTTCAACACTTCCAGTCCAGGCTGATGGGGGGACACCATAGGCATAGATATTGTCCCATGATCCAACAAGGACACCTTCATCATCTTTGGCATTAATCTAAATGAGCCATGAGAAGTGGAAAGAAAGAAAAGTCATTTCAACGAGTCCCCTCCAGTGATTTCCATATGTCCTGCAGGTTGGACACAGTTCTGCTTCTGTTTAATTCATTGTTATGTTGCCAGGGAAAATGATCCAAAAATTAAATTTGCAAAAGGGAGACCAAATAACCAAGACAGTCTTCTTCTTGTTCTTTTAGAGAGTGAGGGGGGGGCAGAAACAGAGAAAGAGAAAGAGTCAATTTTATTTAGTTTTTCCCGTGGTTTCCGTTGCTCTGACACTTCATTGTGTATGTGGTGCTGGGGTTTCAACCCTCATCTCACGCATGCCAGGCAAGAGCTGTAACCACTGAACCACTGCTCCAGTCCCCCAAGACAGTCTCTTAAATTGCACATTATTACAGTACAGAGAGTTTGAAGAGCAGACAGGAAGAGGTTTCTACCTATGCTTTGGGGAAGTTATACATAGGGAACTTGGTTTGGAGGATGACAAGAGGAAGAAGATCTGCAAAACAAAAATACTCAACAGGGAATATTGTGTTGGTGGAAGAAGAACTCAAAACTGACAAACGGGAAATCAGCGTTCTGAGGGGCTTTGACTTCCATGATGAGTTTCAGACTACAGAATTGAAAAAGTTAACAGATGTTGCCACAAGAACTGTTATGGGTTAACAAGAACATAGATTCCCACGAGTGACTTAGAGTTTCTTTTTAAATTTATTATAGAAACATTTTCCTTACGATGATTTAAAGTGATTAAAGTTTTACAGTTTTGTTAAAAGGAACATCTAGGATTTTATGGTTGCAACATGGAGGAGTCTTGAGTAGAGAACGGTAATATTGAGTATTATGGAAAACCCAGACTATAATTGCCCAGTAACAGCAGACCTCAAGAGCACAAGCAAAGACTTTTTATGTTTAGACAACAAAACTAAAGAAAGCTGAACAGTAAGTTTTGAGGCAACCTGACAGCTCTGTTCACTCTATTTTTTTTTTAAGAGAAAGGGACAGTGAGAGAGAGAGAGAGACAGAAAGAGAGAATCAATTCTACTTAGTTTTCCATGTGATTTTCATTGCTTGGAGACTTCGCTGTGTTTGTGGTGCTGGGGTTTGAACCCAGACCCTTGTGGAGGCTGGGCAAGCACGATAACCACTGAGCCATTGCTATAGCCCCGACTCTATCTCTTTTGCTGAAACTTTCATCACATTTAATTATAGTCAGAAGAGTCTTGGTGGAGCAGTGGGATATTTTTTGTTTTTAAGTGTGTGTCACTTCAACAATTTTTATAATTGACATGACAATGTTTAGAGGCTGACTACTCAAAGGCTGGTCTGTGGTCCGGCAGCTTTGAGACTCCCTGGGAGCTCAGTAGAAATGTAGGATCTCCCTCCTCAAACCTCCTGAACAAGAATCTGCATTTTAACAAGATTCACTGGTGGTTTGGTGCACATGAGTTTGAGGAGCACAGGTCTGGATTATACTGAAAAAATTTGAATAAACAATGTGAAATATGATTTGAATCTTGTGCATTCGGATTACGAAAATCATGCAAGAAATATTGAAGTATGGTTTTTGTGTGCTTGAACTAACAGCACAGCCTCCCACCTCTGTCTGGACCTCTCTCCTTGGCTTTCTGCACTTAGTGGTAGACGCATCTCTCTTCCTAACTGCCTTGTGAGTTCATGGAGAGCAGAGATAAAATCTATGTCTTTCTGAATTCCAGCAAGTAGTAGCAAAGAGTTGATGCTTCACAGTAGTTCAATAATTGCTTGTGTATTCAACAAATATATAGGTATTGAACATTGAATTGGTCCCTGGGGAGAGATGAACACAAAGCCAATCAAACAGAAGTGAAGATGACCAATATTAAGACAGGAAAATATGCAGGTAGAGAGGACTCCAAGAGAGGGAGTGATCGGTTGGTTTGCAGGGTAGTATGTTAGTGTTTCGTAGAGGAGATGATATGCAAGCTGGATGGAAAAGACCATCCATATAATGGAAAGCATTTGACTAGTGCTTGGAGTCATGAAACAATATGGCAGGTGTGGGGACCTCTGTGTGGGTATCATGTAAGTGGGCAATATTCAATGAAGTAGAAAATACTAGCAGGAAAAATACTTAAAATGTGCAAGCATCTTCTACTGGGAAGGTGGCACCCTTCTCTAAAGTGTGAGGTTTACTCTAGCACCTAGTTCCCAAGGAGGGTCCTTCTGCAGAGGAAGAAGAATCACTATTTCATCTGATTTAGGCACACTGTTTCCTCCTGTGTCCAGACAAGTCAGTTGTCAGCTGGGTGAAGAAGTGTTTTAGTAACTACTCAGTTAATGTATTCACTGCAAAAAAAAATTACTCTTTGGAGTTTCTGAAAGACTTAGTTCTTTTTTAGCTAATTATAAACTCATGCCTTTGATGTGAACTTTGACCGATAGCCTGTAGATCCATGAAATGACTAAGGTTCAGAAGGGCTTAGCCTGCCGTTCTGGCTCTACTTATGATCAGTACTTCTTTCAGATGAACCAATTATTTAGAAATCTGAATGTATTATAATGAAGCCCAAAGAGAGTCTTGGTAGACTCTGATGTGATTTGGTCTTTGTAGGCAGGTAGATTTGTCTTTGAACTCACATTACCATTCCCTTATTATTGAGAAACAGAATAGGATGTATGAATCTCACAGGTAAAAGTTCCTAAACTGTGGTTCTGATGACTGATTATCAAATAGATAGCCATAAATTAGAAGGACTATTTATAGCAGAAGCCTGAACTTGATCAGCTAAGGGGAAGAGTTAAAAAAAAAAACTCCCCTCTCTTCTCTATAGATATTTTAATTGTCAATGCTAAGCTCTTCCTAGTTGCTAGATAAATCACAATTCGCATTTATTAGCATTTCCCAGGTTAGCTACTGTTTTCCAATCAGAACATTGGTTTCTAAGGAACTCAGATACTGAAAGAGAGACATCTTTAGTGACAGATGAAAAGATTTAAAGTAATATCTCCTGCCCCAATCAACAAGATACATGTGGGGGACACCTCAAGGTCATGCTGGTCCTTCAAGGATATGCCACAGTAGAGTGTTGCGACACTGTATTGTCAACTCTGTCTTGTGTCGATGGCAGAATAAAATGTCTTGGTCTTGGGTCACTAGTTGTCAGTGAGCTGAGGACTGTAGGCAGGAAGCATTATCCTATTTCATTAGGAAATTGCACAACAGTGCCCACAGAACTGGAAAACTGAGAAAAAGAAAACCCAGCTCCCCTTAATACTATCAGCAGCCTCAGTATGTAATGACCATAATGCAGTAAACTTCAAAACCTGGTGCCAAGAGAAAATAAGAATTTTGAAGTGAAGCAGATAGGCAGCAGGGCTCTGATCCATCAATTCCTCAAAAGCCTTACTGATGACTCAACTAAATCCCAAGACTTAAAATGTACCTTTCAAAATCTAGAAAGAAACAAGCTGAATTAAAAATGCTGATCCTTTTCTTGTTTCAACCAGAATAGTGAAAAAAACATTTGTTATCAACAATGTCTGAAATAGGAGAAAAAGGGTCTATAAATCAAAAGAGCCAGAAAGCCTAGGCCACCAAAGGGAAATGATAAGAAACACAAGAGTATCTCCTATGGGAATGAGACGCACCTCTATGTAGGAGAGTGGGTTCTAGAATGAGGCATTGAACAGAATCTTAAAGGAAAGAGTAGAGCCCAAGGACTCTAATGAAGATTGTCCATCTCTCAGTTAATCTCCCTTTCTCTTTCTCCAGTCTCTCTGTGGGTACTAAAGACAGGTAGAAGGTAGCACAATGGCCTCAAACTGTAGTTCAGAGGAGAAATCAAACCAACCTGAGTTTGAAAATTTCATCTATCAGACCAAATAGGATACCCGGAGAAGAGCTATGAGAATACTAGCTACTAGCATGAACCAAAGAAACAGGTGCAGTAAGGAGGGAAGGAGAAAACAAGAAAGAGAGAATGAGTGAAAAAGAATCATACATGGAAGAGGAGAAATGAAGAAACAACGATTTTTCTCACAATCTCTTAGGAGGGCACAGCACTAAGGGAACAAATTAAGGACAAAATCATATCATTAGATGACTAATAAGAACTATAAGAAACAGAATAAACACTGCCAAAAATTAAACTAATGACAGAGAGTACAAGCTTGAGATAATCTTATGAAATTCTAATAAGAGAAAAAAAGCAAGCAAGCCCAGACACATGCATGTAGTCCCAGCTGATTGGTAGGCTGAGGCAGGAAGATCACAAGTTCAAAGACAGGCTCAGTTAAGTTAGCAAGGCTCTAAGTAATCTAGCAGGACCCTTTCTCAAAACTAAAAGTAATTAATTAAATAAAGAAAAATAAAAAGGGCTGGGGATGTGGCTCAGTGGTTAAGTGGCCCTGGGTTCAAAATCCCTGGTACAAAAAGAATAGACAATCAGATGATGTTATTTAGAGAGAAATTAACAGTTATTGAAGACAAAGATGATACATCCAAAGGATTAGTGTCCTTAAAACAGACAACTCAACAAATGGAATGGAAGGTATACACATAATATAAGAGCATTTTACTTAATTGAAGAGAAGATGAATGCATATAGTAAAAAGAGCAATATTGTGCTCCACAGTTATTTGATGCAGAATATTCACTGCATAGAAATTTTGATCAATTTGAATGTTAGACAAAAAACAATCATTCAGTTATTGAGACAAAAGGGCAAATAAGCAAAAAGTGAGGAAACTAGCCTATCTTCAGACTCCTCTACAGTACCATCCAGTAGCAAAGAACTGCCAATTATTACTTCCATAGTCCTAAGAGAAAGAATGCTTGACCCAGGAACACTAAGCGCAGCTTAGATATTGCACATGCATGAAGATCAACATCAATTTTCTTTCTTCCTTCTTTTTTTTGGTACTGGGGATTGAACCTATGGGTGCTTAGCAAGGGAACAACATCCCCAGCCCTTTTTATTTATTTTTTATTTTGACACAGGGTCTTGCTAAATTGCTTAGGACTCTCTTAGTTGTTGAGGCTGGCTTTGAACTTGCAATCTTCCTACTCAGCCTCCCGTACTGCTGGGATTACAGTTGTACACCACAATGCCTGGCTAACACCTATTTTCAAACATGTAAGACTGTGATGAGGATAATAGCTCTCATAAAGAGTTTAAAATGTGACCTCAAAAGAATTAAGGATTGAATCAAACAAAGAGCCCAGGAAGAGAGACTGTGATAGAAGACTCAGTGGTGAGAAAAAAAATCCGTGTAAGTTAAGCATCTTTGGGATGCTTATAGTTCCAGAATGCATTTGAAATCTTTATAATGCAAAAACAATGATCACCCTAAGAAAAATTAGACATGAGGGAGGAGAGAGGAGAACAAGAATTAAAATGCTAATGTTTTAACATGTTGGTCACTCATAGTTAATTGCACCATCTAAAATTAAAATGTAACTTTCAAATACATAATTACTTTATTCTTTCAATGTTGTATTTTAAATTTGTAAGTAACTTTGGAAGGATCTTTTAGGAAGCTACGTCTCTCTTAGTGAGGAAACTTATATTTGAAGTTTAACAATTTCTTTTGTTGCAACTCAGGTTTTTCTCATATTAAATTAAAATTTAATAAAGATACATAGAATGAGTAAGATTAAAATGTAATAACTTTAAATTAATTGGCATGATAACATTTGTCATAAATACAAAGAAATCAAAGGAACACAAGAGAGAACACAGAAATAAATCCACTCAAGTATAGTTAACTAATTTTTGACAAAGTTGCAAAGATAATTTCATAGACAATGGGTGATCTTTTCAACAAAAGGGGCTGGAGCAACTCAATATTCATATTGCAAAAAATGAATTTTGATTCACACCTTTTACTAAATATAAAAAGGAACTAAAAATAGATCACACACCTACATTTAAAACCTAAAGCTCTAAAGTTTCTAGAAGAAAGTTAGGAAAAGTTTATGTGCTCTGGACTAGGAGCAAAGATTTCTTAGACATAAATAAGGCACCTAGCTTAACCTTCATCAACATTAAGAATGTTTGTGATTTGGAAGATTACCTAGAAGAGAGTGAAAAGATAAGACAAAAATGGAAGAAAATATTTATAAACTATATATCTGATAAAGACTATTATCCAGAATCTGAAAAGGACATTAAAAACTCGATAAGAAAGCAAACAATTTTAAAACCTGAAGAAAATATTTGAATAGATACTTACATTAAAGAAGATACCCAAAAATCTTTTATACCTTTAGTCATTAGGAAAATGCAAATTAAAACCCCAAAGCGATAACAACGCACGCCAGTTAGAAAGTCTAAAATGAAAAAGAGTGATCATGCTTGGAAACACGTGGGACTATCAAACTATATTTATCTAGTTATCTATTTAGTTGGAATGATGCAATAAAATATTAATAATGGTTACTTCTTGGGGAAATTCTTTTGAGGATTTTTTCTTTTTATTTGTTTTTACCTGACAATAATACGTACAGTAATGAGGTATGAGATGTTTTGACCTGTGTGTCTATTATACAAATATTCCATCACACTCATTGACATATCAATCACCTCCCCACCTGATTTTTTTTGTGGTGAGAATGTTAAAAATGTATTCATTTAGTAATTTTAAAATATACAGTACATTGTGACCAATAAATGGTCACCATGAAGTGCAACTGATCATTCTAAAAAGATCCTCTGATTGAATAAAATTACATCAGTTTGCCAGTATCTTCCCTTTCCCCATCTCCACCTCCTATCTCAGTCTTTTACGGTCAACCTTTCTTCATACTTTGTTTCTATAAGATTGACTTTTCTAGATTCCATCTATGAGTAAGATCATGCAGGATCTGTCTTTCTGTGTTTGGCTTATTTAACATCATAACTTTCTCCTTAATCCACACAATATATAAAAATCAACCCAAAACGAATAAGAGACTTAAACATAAGACCTAAAAGTGTAGTAATGCTAGAAGAAAAAAACATAAGGAGAAAGCTTCACAACCTTTGTTTGGGCAATGGTTTCTTGGATAGGATCCCCAAAGCACAGACGACAACAGCAAAACTAAACAAACAGATGTGTTAACATGAAAAGCTTCTGCCCAGCAAAAGAAACGGAGTAAAGAGACAACCCATGCACTGGGCAAAAATTTGCAAACTGTACTTCTGATATGGGGTTAATATCCAAAATATATGGAACCTATATAAAGAAAACGTAATCCTAATAATAAATGTGCAAAGGATCTGATCAGACATTTCTCACAAGAAAACATGGGGGTTGGAGAGGTGGCTCAGCAGTACAGCACTTAACCTGGCGTGTATGAGAATCTGGGTTCTATCCCCAGCACCACATACACAAATACATAAAGGAAAAATAAAAACCAGGTAAAAAATTAATTTTTTATCTTTAAAAAATAAAAAATACCTGAGTTTAACTCAATTCAGTATAGAAAAATAAATAGATAAACAAATGAATAAATAAATAAATAAAAAGAAGACGTAGGAATGACTGACAGATATATAAAAACAAAGCTCAGTATCTCTAATCATCAGGGAAATTCAAATTAAAAACAAAATAAGATGTAGCCTTACACCTGTTAGAATGACTTCTATCTGAAAGATGAACAAAATGTGTTAATAAAGATGTAGAAAGAACAGAATCTTTGCACTGCTTTGCTGGGAATGTAAATTAGTATAACCATTGTGGAAAAAAGCCAGGAGATTCCTTAAAAGAGTTAACATATCATTAAATTTGATTCAGCTATTCACTTCTGATTATCTATCCAAAGGAACTGAACTAAGTTTGTTAAAGACATCTATGTTCATGCTAGCTGCAGCATTGTTCACAATAGACAAGATATGAAAGAAATTTAAATGCCCTTTGATAGAATGGATAAAGAAAGTGTGGCATACATACACAAGGTAGTACTATGAGATCTGAATAAAGAAGGAAATTATGGGCTTTTAAAAAACTTAATCTTTACATTTTTCTGTATTGTTTGGGGGGGGAGGATCATTCATACATCTGAGATAAGAAAGCCTTTTTAACAGAAGATGCTGGAAAACTGTATACCCATGTATAGAAAAATGAAGCTAGATCCTTGCATCAACCTGTTCAAAAATGAACTCAAAGATCCTTGCATCAACCTGTTCAAAAATGAACTCAAAGTGGATCAAAGACCTGGGAATTAGACCAGAAACTTTGCAACTGCCAGGAAAACACTTCAATATATTGGCATAGGCACTAACTCCTTTAACAAGAACCCTAAAGTTCAAGAAATAAAACCAAGAATCAGTAAGTGGAATGGCATCAAGTTCCAAAATTTCTGCCCAGCTAAGGAAAAAAAAGAGTATGAAAGGAGAGCTTACAGAATGGGAGGAAAATCTTTTCCAGCTATTCCTCCGACCACGTATTAATATCCAGAATGTATAAAGAACTAAAAAACTTATATAAAGTAATATGTACAAAAACCAAAGCAAAGCAAATAACCCAACCAATAATGGGCAAAAGAACTAAACAGACATTTCTCAGAGGAAGAAATACAAATGGTAAACAAATAGGTGAAAAAAAATTATTCAATACCCCTAGCAATCAGGGAAATACAAATTGAACTACATTAAGATTATATCTTACTCCAGTTAATGGCAATCATCAAAAACACAAATAATAATATGCTGGGAAGGATGTGGGGGCAGAGATGCACTCATACATTGTTGGTGAGACTGCAAACTAGTACAACCCCAGTATTTAGAGATTTCTCAAAAGATTAGAGTTATCATATAACCCAGCAGTCCCACTCCTTGGTATTTATCCAAAAGAACTAAAATCCTCACACTATAGTGATACATGTGTTGTGATATCTACAGTAGTGCAATTCACAATAGCCAAGTTATGGAACCAGCCAAGGTGTCCATCAACACAACATACATACACACAAGGGAGTATAATTCAGCCCATAAAAAGAATGAAATTATGGCATTTGTTGATAAATGGATGGAACTGGAGAACATCATGCTAAGTAATAAACCAGACTCCAAAATTCCCTTTGTGTGTCAGAGAAGGTGCCCAACGGGGTGGGCTGTTGCTTTGATTTCCAAGTGTTCCGCTGGGAATGTTGCATTGATTCCCAGAAATTGGGTTTGTTCAAATATGTGGAGGGGCAGAGGCAATGGCATAGGAGGTTCAGCATGGAGGAAGTAGACCATCAGGCACTAAGGAGTATGGGATATGTACAGGAAATATAGTGCCTTGTAGATAGGAGGCCCTTTGTAAATGGGATGGTGTGGGAGGACTGGTGACACTTGGTTCTGAGGGAGCTGAGCTACCAGCAGTAGGGCCTACCCTGACCTTGGAATCTAGCTCTGGAGTCACGCTGGGTAGACCTCCACCCTATGGTAAGAATAAATCATGGGTTTCAGCACAATTCAAAGGACAGGAAGATCCCTAAAGCATGACCCACAGCAGACTTCTCTCCAATTTTGGTCATGGAGGCTTTATGAGCAGATTTTAACTTGATATTGGCAAATTTAAAAAGTGATGTTTCTTATTTCTAATTCCTGTAGCACATACATTTATATTTTGGATAGTTATACTTCGTTTTCTGCTTCTTTTTAAATATGTAAAGATATTTTCTTTTATGAGCACATTTTACATAATTTTGATGAAATGACTTTTATCTGTATGAACCTATTATATCTTGTTAAATTTTAGTGTTAAAAGTAATAGTCTCATGAAGGCTAGGATTTCTTGAGCTCTTTTAGAAAACAGTTTTATGCCTAACTTTGTCCATAATAGTTTCTCAAAGACTACTGGATATAAATATTGGGTAGAATGAATTAGATTCTAAAATGCATACTTAAATTTGAGAACGATGATAATTTCTTTTAAAAATCCTTTTAAGGTTTTATGATAACAAGTGGTCAGGTATAGTCTGGTGGTGATTGATCTTAATTGCAGGTGACATAGGTAAACTGGTTGTATGGTTGTGTAGCATGGCATTCTGGGTTTTTGTAATGCAGCTCAGTAGTTACTGTGTCAGAGGGCAAAGGAGGAGAGGGCAGAGTGTTGGTGGTGGCAGCTGCAGTCAGCACCTTTCTACAAGAACAGCTGCTCCAATTTTTTCTTTGATCATTTGGGTTCAGTTGATATTTAAAAAATCAATTCTAGAAAACAAAATTTGAAAACCCATTAGTCTTGGAATGTTCAAGTCTGTTTCTTGCGCTGCTCTGCTACTTACCAAGTTATGTGATAAAGATAGGAGGGAAGATAGCTGAAGATGAAGAACCATAACAGGTAACTCCAGGGGCAAGGCATCCCAACAACCACACAGAGGAGAGAAGAAATAGGAGGCAGGAATTCTTTTTTCTCCCTTTCCTGGCTCCTCTACCTTGATACTTACAGGACTTTCACGACACTTGTAATAGGTGGGGTCACATGCCTGATCCCAAGAAAAAGAAAGCCATCCACCATTTCCTTTGCTTTTCATAGTGGTGGCCTCAGCAAGCTATTCTCTGCCTTTTTATTATTGGAAGTGTTATCTGCACTCCTGTATAAATGCCCTTCCACTCTCAAATTCCTTCTCCTCCTGGTCAAGTCCTATGGATTATTGAAAACTAGCTAGTTTCACCTTAGAAATTTCTACCTGTTGCCTTGTTGTCCTGACTCTGTGCTGGCTGTGGTTTAGATATGAAGTGTTCCCCAAATCTCACGTGTACAACAATGCAAAATTTTTCAAGAAGTTATTAGATCATGAGAGGTGTGACCTAATCAGTGGATTAACCCATAGATATGGATTAACTGGTGGTAACTGTAGTCAGGCAGAATGTGACTAGAGGAAGGAGATTCTAGGGAGGTGCTCTTGGGGTTTATGTTTTGTCTCTGGTGAGCAGAGCTCTCTTTCTGCTTCCTGGTCACCATGTCCTACGTTGCTTTCCTTCTGCCATGATGTTCTGCCTAATCCCAGGGATCAGAGCTATGGAGTCAACCAACTGTGGAATGAACTTCTGAAACTATGAGTCAAAACAAACCTTTCCCTTTCTGTGTTGTTCTTATCAGGTCCTTGGGTCACAGTGATGCAAAAGCTGACTAATATATACTCTTTGCTTAGTTCTTTCCTCCTACTGATCATATTGTATTATGTTATTGGTTTGTCTTTGTTCCCATTACCAGATTGTATGTTCCTGGAAGGAAAGAAGGAAGCTACCATGCTGTTGTGACTTCATTTTTGCAGTGATAATACAGAGGAGGAATTCAATAACTTCTGTTGAATGAATGGATGTGATATTGCTGGAGGGTAGATATAGGTCATCTTTTAATATTTCTTTACCAGATCAAGTCATTAGGTTAGTTAGAATGCCAACAGACATGTTGAAATTAACAGGTTTCTAAAATTTATATAGAAATGCAAAGAATCTGAAGTAACCAAAATAATACTGAGAAAGGATGAATGAAGAAATGAAAAATGAGAAGAAGAAATTTGGAGACTTACTATTGCAAACTCAGGAACCAACACTGTATTGAAGTAGCATAAGAATAGATAAATAACCAAAGGGACAGAACAGAGTCCAGAAGTAGACACACACATATTTGTCACATATTTGATTTTTGACCAATTCACCAAAGCAATTCAGTGCAGCAAATAAAAAGCTTTCCAACTAATGAGAGCCTTTCCAATAGTCTTAACAAATGATGCCAGAATAAATAGATAAAATGGGAAAAAATAAACATCTTGAGCCTCTACTACATACCACACGGAAAGATAACTCAAGATAGATTGTAGACCAAAATGTAAAAGTTCAATTATAATAAAGCCTTTTTAAAGAAACATAGGAACTGCAAAATAATATATATTCCAGGGTATACTATTTTTAAAAAGTAGTTTAAGGCTCGAGGTGTATCTCAGTGGCACTTGCCCAACATTCGCAAGGTCCTGGGTTTGATCCCAAGCACAAACAAACATAAAACAAGTTAAAAACAATTTGAAAATTGACTTCATAAAATTTTAAAACCTGTTCTTAAAACATGCCATTTAGAAAATGTAACTGCAAGACAGTCTGGGATAAAATATCCTCTAAATATGTTGGACAAAAGATTACATATTCATAGAGTAACTACAACTCAATAATAAAAATACAAACAACCCAATGAGAACTTGGTCAAAGAATCGAAAGGACACCACATTAGAGAAAGATATATACGTGGCCAATCAATGCATGAGAAAGCACTCCAAATCATTACTCATCAGGGTAAATAAAATTAACATAATAACTGGATACCATTACGCACCTATTGGATTGGTTAAAATTAAAAAG
>PVKS010037889.1:0-18318 GCA_004027875.1 Aplodontia rufa
TATTTTATTTTGAGACAGGGTCTCACTAGGTTGATGAGACCCTCACTAAGTTGCTGAGGCTGGCTTTGAACTTGTAATCCTCCTCCCTCAGCCTCCCAAATTGCTGGGATTTTAGACGTGCACCTCCACACATGGCTTCTAACTTCATCTTCTATGTGTGTGCAAATGTATTATATCCTTATTTGAGTCCCTTAAGGAGATAATGAAAAACCATTCATTAAAATTCCTGTTATACTCCGCGTATTTTATCCTCTCCCAAAACACATATGGTGAAATCTATTCCCCAGTGGGATGGTGTTTGCTGCTGCAACCAAAAGACTTGATGAGAACAATTTTAGGAGGAAGAGTTTATTTGGGGGCTCACAGATTCAGAGGTCTTAGTTCACAGACAGCCAGCTCCATTCCTCACGGGTTGAGGTGAGGCAGGATATCAAGGCAGAAGAGTGTGGTGGGGGGAAGTGGCTCAGGAATGACTCCAGGAAGCGCAGAGAGACTTTACTCTCCAGATACAAAATATATTCTCCAAGTGACCCACCTCCTCCAGGTACACCCTACCTGTCTTCAGCTACCACTCAGTTAATCTCTAGAGGATTAATTCTCTAATTGTGCTAAGGATCTCAAAATCCAATCCCAATCTTTTCTCCTCTAAGCCTTCTTCTTCCTTTTTTTAAGAGAGAGGGACAGTGAGAAAGAGAAAAACAATTTTATTTAGTTTTTCATGTGGGCTTTCGTTGCTCTGACACTTCGCTGTGTACCTTGTGCTGGGGTTCGAACCCGTGTCCTCCCACATGCCAAGCAAGCTCTGTAACCGCTGAACCACTGCTTCAGCCCCTCCTCTAAGCCTTCTTGCATTGTTTCACACATGAGCTTTTGGAAGATACCTTTCATCCAAACCATAACATCCAAACCATTCTACCTCTGACCCCCAAAAACTCATGACAATCTCACAATTGAAAAACAGTCCGTTTTCAAGAGTCCCCATAGACTTAACAGTTCCAAGATTGCCCAAAAGTTCAATTCCAATGTCTCCACTGAGATGCAAGGCAAACTCTCTGAGTGAGCTCCTGTAAAAAATCAAATCAAGTTACACATGTCCAATAAATAAGAGCACATAGTAAATATTTGGGATGGAACCAAAGTAAGTTCAAAATCCATTTGGGCAAACAAGTCCTGGAGCCCCATGTCCAGCATCTGGGACACATGGCCTCCTGATGTTCTGTCCAAAGGGCTTGTGTAGCTCCACCCCTATCGCCTTGCTGGTTGCAGTCTGCTTGGCCTCTCTCTTGGATTGTCTGATCAATTCCTGCAGCTTTCCTTGGCAGGTTTTCCACAGTACTGGCATTTCTTAATCTTGGGGGTGTCCAGTGTAGCTTCAGCTTGTCCCTGCATTGCCCTCTCTGGGGCTTCCTGCAGGGACTCTAATGCTGCTTCACTTTGCCTGGCCTCCCAGGCCTTCCTTTGAAGCTTGGTGGCAGCCTCCATGACCCTGCAATCCTGCGGCAGCAGCACCACACACTGTTGATGCCAAGGTCTGCCACCATCTCCAGCAGTAACCAAGCCTCCAGGGACCACAGCTGCAATAGCCTGAGTACCTGGATGGCTGAGCATGGTGAAATAATTCCTAGTTCCCCCAGTGCAAGCACGATGCCCCACTGGTCTCTGTTCAAAGGAATTTTTACTTTTATTCCCTAGAGTCAGGAGATGGGTGTTGTCAATTCCTGAGATGCCCTTAAGACTTCTTCCTGATTGTCCCTAGAGAAGTCTTTAACATTTCTTTAGTGGTGGTAAAGTCTTTCTTTAACAACTGCAACTTCCTTAGCCCTAGTTTTACTCTCACCGGATTTTTCAAATCTTTCTGCTCTGTTTTCTTTTATGATTAGCACAGTGGATTTGGCTAAAAACAGCAAGCAATATCCATGCCACTGCCTGAATGCTATTCTGTCTAGAAATTTCATTCACCAGATTAAGAAGTTCATCACCTTTAAAATCAGCCTCACATAAAGTCTCAGGACTCAGAAAAAATGCAAACTTATTAGCCAGAACATAGCATGAAAGGCCTCTCATCCAATTTCTAATAGGCCCCCTTCTCCTCTGAAGCCCCATGGGCCCTGTCTTAGCTACACGCAGTCCAATCAGCATTCCTGTCTCCTGAGCTCCCACCAGAATCACCCGTTAAGCCCTGCTTACAACAATCTAAAATGTTTCCAGTTTTCGTTGCTGAACTTTCTAAAATTCCTCCCACAAATTCCAAAAAGCTCCAAAAGCTTTTAAACCACATGGTCAGGTTAGTCACAGCAATGACCCCATTTCTTGGTACCAATTTTTGTGTTAGTCAGCTTGTTTTTGCTGCTGTGACTAAAAGACCTGATAAGAACAATTTCAAGAGAAAAAATTCATTTGGGGGCTCACAGTTACAGAGGTCTTAGTTCATAGACAGCTGGCTCTGTTCCTTGGGGGCTCTAGGTGAGGCTGAACATCATGGTAGAAGAGTGTGATAGAAGGAAGCCGTTCAAGGCATGGTTCCAGGAAGCAGAGAGAGTCCACTTGCTGGGTACAAAATATATACCCCAAAGGCACACCCACAATGACCCACCTCCTCCAGCCACCCCGACCCGCCTTTAGTTACCACTCAGCTGATCTCTATCACAGGATTAATTCACAGATTGGGTTAAGGCTCTCATAACCCAATCATTTATCCTCTAAGCCTTCGTGTATGTTTCACACATGAGCTTTGGGGAAACCCCTCACATCCAAACCATGACAGATGGTATTTGGAAGTGGGGTCTTGGGAGGTGATCAGGGCATGAGGGTGGAGCCTTTGTGAATGGGATGAGTATCATTATTAAAGAGACTTCAGAACTCCCTCTCAGCCGGGTGCCCTGGCACACACCTGTAATCCCAGTGGCTCAGGAGACTGAGGCAGGAGGATCACAAGTTCAAAGCCAGTCTCAGCAACTTAGTGAAGCCCTAAGCAACTTACTAAGACCTTGTCTCAAATTAAAAAACAAAAAGGGCTGGGGATGTGGCTTGGTGTTTAAGTGCCCCTGGGTTCAATCCCTGGCACTAAATAAATAAAAAGAAACTCCCGCTCCCCTTCTGCCACATGAAGACAGTGAAAAGAAGGCAGCCTATGAACCTGGCATGCCCTGAGCAGACACTGAATCTGTAGGCACCTTGATCTTGGACTTCTCAGCTTCTAGAACTGTCAGAAATACAATTCTATGACATCAACCCAAGTCGACTGGGACAATTCCGTACCTTCCCACTTTTGCTTGTGTCTGGAATTCCCTTCCACCCTTCATGACTATCATGCCCTCCATGCCTACCTCAGCAGGTACAAATCAAGGCCCAACTCCGAACAGGACCTTCTGCACTCACTCCAGCCCTCAGCAGCCGCTCCCTTTCCGGCCCATTCAAATGTTCAACATCTAGACCACTCTGTGATTCTTTCTCTCTCTCTCTTTTTTTTTTTTTACTGCTTTATTGATATGTAATTGGCATTCGAAAAACTGTACATACTTATAGCATATGATTTGATAAGATTTTCCCCATGTATACTCTTATAAAACCACCACAACAATCAAGATAATGTACCTATCCATCACCCTGGGAAGTTCCCTTACGCCCCTTGGTGATACCATCTTTACATCCCCCTCAATCCACCCTGTGTGATCCCTAATCTGTTTTCATTTTCTAGAGATTTATATAGATGAATAACATATTGTGCATTTTGGGGGGGCTTCTTTCACTCATCTTAATTATTTTGAAATTTATCTATGTTGTTATAGCAATCATTTATTGATACACGTATATAATTTTTTCCTGAGTAGTAGTCCATTATATGAAAATATCAAAATTTGTTCCTCCATTCATCTGTTAATGGTCTTTGGGCTGTTACCAGTTTGGAGTTTTAATAAATAAATAAAGCTACTATGAACATTCACATACAAGTCTTTGAATAGATAGATATATGCTATATATTTTCTTGGGTAAAAATTGGAATGGAATGGCTGGATCACAGAGTTAAGTGTATGTTTAACTTTTTTTTTTTTAAGAATTACCAATCCATTTTCCATAGTGGTTGTACCAATTTGCATTTTCCAGCATTGGATGAGAGTTCTAGATCTCTGCATCCTTGTCAACTTTTGATATGACCATTCTTTTAAATTTTAACCATTGTGATAGGTATAAGGTAGTATCTGATTATGATTTTAACATTTAATTCCCTAACACTGAGTGATATGAGCATCTTTTCCTGTGCTTATTTACCATCACAGTATCTTCTTTTGTTCAGATTTTTTTTTAACATCTGGTGGGGATGTTTCCCCCTAATATTGAGTTGTGAGATTTCTTATTAAGTTTTGGGAGCTCTTTGTGTACAGTAACCCTCCTTTATACATGGTTTGTTTTCCATGGTTATAGTTCTCATGTTTACCTGAAATCCAAAAATGTTAAATAGAAAAGTATTGATATAAATAACTGGTGAGATTTAAATTACATGCTACTGTAGTAACAGGTTGAAATCTCATGCTATCCTGCATCATCTAGCCTGGAACACCAGCCATCCCTTTGCCTAGCATATTCACGCTGTTACAATGCCCACCCATTGGTTATTTAGCAGCTGTCTTGGTTACAGGGTCAACTGTGACAGTATCTCATTGCTTGTGTTGAGGAACCCTCATTTTTCTTAGTAATGGCCCCAAGCACAAAAGTAGAGATGCTGCTATTTGGATATGTCAAAGAGAAGCTATAAAATGCCTCTTTTAAGTTCCTGACTTAATAAGGAAAGAAAAAAAATTGTATGCTGATGTTGCTAAGATCTTCAGTAAGCACACATCTATTTGTGTCATTGTGAAGAAGGAAAAAGAAAGAAATTCATTCTGGGTTTGTTGCCACACCTCATACTGCAAAAACTATAGCCACAGCACAGGACAAACACTTGGGAAAGACGGAAAAGGCACTGGATTATAGGGCTGTGTACTATCTATAGTTTCAAGTACACATTAGGGATCTTGAAATATACCGACCTTGGGGCTGGAGTGGTGGCTCCGCGGTTACGGTGCTTGCCCAAGCATGCACGAGTACACGGGTTCAAATCCCAGCACCCACATACACAACTAAGTGTCGGAGCAACGAAAGCCATGTGAGAAACTCAATAAAAATTCTCTCTGTCTCTCCCTCTCTCTCGGTCTTTCACTGTCCTTCTCTCTTAAAAAAAAAAAAAAGAAAAAAGAAATATACTCACCTTGGATAAGGTTGGGGGGGAGATACTGTATTCTGAATATGAGACTTCTATCAGATATATGCTTCCAGTCTGTGGGTGGTTTTAAAAATCTCTTATTATTTTGAGGAGCAAACCTTATAATTTTTTTCAAGTTTATCAATTTGCTTTTGTGTGGATTGACCTTTGGTGTTCTAGTAAAGAAATCTTTGCCTAACCTAAGGTCACAATGATTTCTCCTGTTTTTCTCTGGAGGTTTTATGGTTTTACATTTCCTATTTATCGTATGTTTTTAGTTCCTTTTGCATAGTTGAGAGCAATTTTTTTTCATATGAATGCACAATTTTTCAGTCCCATTTGTTGAGAGGACTATCTGTTCTGCGTCCAGTGACCTTGGTCCCTTTGTAAACAATCAGTGCCCACACATCTGTGTGCCTACTTCTGGATTCTGACAAGAAATTTGTCATCCTTATCTTTGCTCTTTTGTATTCAGCATGACTTTTTTCTCCTTGTGGCCACTTTTAAGATTTTCTCTTTATAATGGATTATGAGCAATGGGCCTAGGAATGTCCTGCTACTATTTTTTTCTTCATGTTTCTAGTCTGGGTTTGTCTTGGGTTTGTTGATCTTGATTTGTGGGCTTATGGTTTTCATTGCATGGCAAGTTTTGGAACATTATTTCTTCAAGTACTTACTTTCTTTCCTCTGATTCTCTGTTTTGGGGACTTGAATTACAGGTATATCAGACAGCTCAAAGTTGTCTCACATCTCACTGGTATGTTTTAATTTTTTAAAATTAATTTTTTTCTCTATGTTTCATTTTGGGTAGTCTCTGTGTCTTTGAAGAAACAGTTAATCTTCCATTAATCCTATCTAGTATATTTTTTCATCTCAAGTATTGTAATTTTAATTTTTCATCTAAAAGTTTGACTTCATTCTTTTTTTTTTTCTTTTTTTTTTTTTTTTTAGTACCAGGGATTAAACCCAAGGGTACTTAACTACTGAGTCACATCCCCAGCACTTTTTTTATTTTTTATTTTGAGAAGTGTCTTGCTAAGTTGCTCAGGGCTTCACTAAGTTGCTGAGGCTAGCTTTGAACTCACAATGCTCCTGCCTCAGGCTCTTGAGCCACTGGGATTACAGGCATGCACCACTGTGTCCAGTTTGATTTTACTCTTTTTCAAAAAAATTTTTTTTAGGTCTTACCTAACTTTTTGGACATGCATACTACAGTTAATAGTAAGTGTCCAATGCCTTTATCTGCTATTTTAGCCTATGTATTAGTTCTGGTTGGTTTTGTCTGACAGATTACTTACATTTTCCCTGATCTTTTGCAAGCCTGGTGATCTTTAATTGGATGCCAGATAATGTGAATTTTAACTTGTTGGGAGATGCAGACTTGTATTTATGATATTCTCAAGCTTTGCTCTGGGATGCAGCTAAGACACTTAGAATCAGTTTGATCTTTCTGGGCTTTAGGTGGTTCTGGAGTGGTGTTTAGGCTAATTATTCATCACTACTGAGGCAAGGTAATCTACCTGTTGCCCCATGAATTGTAAGCTTTTGTAGCCTGGCTGGTGAGTGCAGGCACGATTCCAGGTGCTGTGTGAGTACTAGGCACAGTTCCCCTGATCATTTTGAATGTTTTTTCCCCCTAGCCTGGGGTAGCTCCCCGCTACCTAAATAAGAAACTTCAGAATGTGACATGCCGATCACATTCTGCTGAATACTTCAGGGCACTCCGTGAAGAGCTCAGGGGTTCTCTCTCTGTGCCGCAGTCCACCACCAACACTTTGTCTTGCACACTCCAGCAGCCTTGGTGTCCCTAGATCTTTGTTCATTTCCCCAACTCAGGGAGTCCACCAGCATCTCTCTGGAGCCCATCTCTGTTATGAGTTGTATCCCCCGCCAAAAAACAAACGAACAACAACAAAACGTGCTGGTGTTCTAACGCCCAGTGCCTCAGAATGTGTCTTTAATTGGAAATAGAGTCTTTACAGAGGAAATCAAGTTGAAATGAGGATATCAAAATACACTCTAATCCAACATGACTGTTGTCCTGATACGAAGAGGAGATTTGGACAGAGACAGGGACAGAAGGAAGACACTGTGAAGACAAAGGGAGAAAAGGAGTCTTGTACAAGTCAAGGAAAGCCTGAGGCCCCCAGAGGAGAGTTGTGGAACATTCTCCTTCACAGCCCTCAGAGGAACTAACCTGCAGACACTTGATTCTCAGACTTCTAGCCTTCAGATTGGTGGCAGCAATTGTCTCTTAAATCACCCAGCTTATAGCACAGGGTGAGGGACAGTGACAGAGAGAGAGAGAATAAACTTTATTTAGCTTTTCCTGTGGCCTTCATTGCTCTGACTCTTGGTTGTGTACGTGGTGCTGGGGTTTGAATCCGTGTTCTCGTGCCAGGCATGCGTCATAACTGCTGAGCCACCCACCGCACCAGCCCCTTGTGGCACCTTCCTGCGGCTGCCTCAGGAAACCAGCGCACCCTGCTCACACTGTGCTCTGGAAACTCTCTAGGCAGGAAGCTGGAACAAGCTTAGGGTTCACTGCGTGGAATCTCCATCTCCGATTCCTGTGTCATCTGATGCTTAAGGTCATAAGCACCAGCATCTCTTTGGTTTTTGTTGTTTTAGGTGGAAGGGTAAATCTAGTCCCTGTTAACTTTTTTTTGGCTAGAAGCAGATCTTCCTCAGTTGATTCTTAACTGTCGGGCATCCAGCATCAATCACTGTTCTGTATTACCGTACTGTGGCCTTGTTTTGACTTGCCCAATGGGATTCTGAACATTTTATTTTTTGTTTTTTACCTTATTATTATTTTTTTTTTTTTTTGGTACCAGGGATTGAGTCCAGGGGCACTCAACCACCAAGCCACCTATCCAGCCCATTTTTATTTTTTATTTTGAGATTTTTAGACACAGTCTCTCTAAGTTGTTCAGGGCTTCACTAAGTTGCTGAGGCTGGCTTTGAACTTGTAGTCCTCCTGCCTCAGCCTCCTGAACTGCTGGGATTGCAGGAGTGCATCATCGCACTTGGTGCCTTATCCTTGTACATAATAATGGGATCTGTTGTTACATATTTGTACATGTACACAATCTTTTTTTTTTTTTAAGAAAGAGGGGACAGTGAGAGAGAGAGAAAGAGAGAAGGAATTTTATTTAGTTTTTCATGTGACTTTCATTCCTCAGACACTTTGTTGTGTATGTGGTGCTGGGATTTGAACTCGTGTACTTGTGCATGCCAGGCAAGTGCTGTAACTGCTGAGCCACCGCTCCAGCCCACATGTACACAATCTAACAATATAAATTTGGCCAATGTCCCTCCCCAGCACTTCCCCTGGGATTATGAACCTTGAATCAGAAGCCTCGACAATACTTCTCCATGTCACCACAATGGCTGGTCTAGTGCCCTGTGCACAGAGTGAAGTACATGTCCAAGCTGACAGCATATTTTTTGGTTCTTTGGACTCAGCACACTGAGGATTGACTCATGATGAAAAAATCAATGGATGTGAAATTTCTTATTCCACTCGATATTTTTAGAGTGTGAAAAATAGCCTGAAACTAAAATAATTTTGTTCCTATCTTGTTTTCAAAGACGTGACACTCTTGACTATTTCCTTTTTAAATTAACAGTCACGTAAGCTGTAGCACAGAGTTGCAGAAGAAATTCTTGGGCCCAAACCGCCTAGTCTGTGAAATAAGCTGGACAACCTGTCAGCGTGCATCTGGATTTCCTGTCTGTTATTTTTGTTTATTTCTCTGCTTTTTTTTTTTTTAAAGGAGGATGTAATTCTATTTGGTACCCAGGCTTTCCATGATAAAGCAGGAAAGAAACAGGAGAGAATCACATTTTTTTGTCTCCATTCTACAGGTTCAAATTAACTTACTTTTTGATTTACTGCTAATAGAAAGTATTCACTAAGAGTTGAAGGATGCACAGGAAACTGGTCCAAGATTTTCCAAATAGAAGCTTTTTAAATTGTACATCAATAGATTTGTGGCCTTAATACATTATTTACAAAGCAGGTATTTTTGCCCTGCTTTCAACAGAAGGAAGAGTTTCTTTCCTATGATAACACTCCTGATAAAATATGTTAATAACACAGTTTAAGACATTTAATCAGTAATCATTGTGTCCCTACCTTAGGGCCTTTGCATGTACGATTTCCTCTGCCTGGCTTTCTTTTCTCCCAGATATCTACATGGCTTGTCCCCTTACTTGATTTAGGCCTATGTTCAAAGGTCACCTTTGCAGGAAGGTCTTTCTTTCTCTTTTTTTTGGCATCAGGGATGCATAACCAGCGAGCCACAACCCCATCCTTTTTTTTTTTTTTTTTTTTTTGAGACAGGGTCTTGCTAAGTTGCTTAGAACGTTGCTTAAGTTGCTGAGGCTGGCCTCAAACCTGTGATCTTCCTGAGCTGTTGGGATTACAAGTGTGTCCCATCACGTCCAACCAAGGATGTCTTTCTTGACTACTTGTCTAAAAGAGCATTGCAGTCCCACCACTCCTACCCCACGTGGCTTTCTTTCCACTTGCCCCGATGAATTTTCTTCCTCATATCACTTATGACCTTAAAAATGTATATGTATCCATACACATTTATCTGACACACATGCATGTGTTTATTGTCCATCCCCCTCTCCCCCACTATGGCGCTCGCTTCATGAGAAAGGAACTTTTCCGCATGCACATGGTGTGCATTCAAAAACTGTTCTTTGAGTGGATGAACAAATATTTGCTGATTCCTACTCTGGGCAAAGCACAAAAGGGAGGAACTTCGATGTGAATCATCCTAGTCCTTAATTTCTAGGACTTTAATTTCTTTCTCTTTTCTTTTCTTTTTTTTTTTTTTTTTTTTTTTTTTTTTTTTTTTGAGACAGGGTCTCACTAAGTTGCTCAGAGCCTTGCTAAGTTGCTGAGGCTGGCCTTGAACTTCCCATCCTCTTGCCTCAGCCTCCTGAATCGCTGGGATTACAAGCGTATGCCAAGGCATCTGGCAAAGATTTCAACCTCTAGTAGGAAGATAAGCACACGAATCAATGACTCTGCTCCAAATGGATTAAAAAATGCATTTTGAAGCACAAAGATAGGATGGGCAGGGAGATACAGGGTGATTTTTGAGATGAACCTTGCTAGAGAAGTGTGATAGGCAGAGGGGGAGGAATGATCTGTCCGCGTGAAGGCACAGAGTGAGCAGGTATCTGGAACCCCAGGAGCTGGCAGAATGCTTTGGACATGGGAGAAGATCTGAGTGACTGGGTTTGTGAAGATGCATCCGGAGAGAATGTGACATTGAGGTTTGGGGTCTGATTTTGGTCCTGAGGCCAGTGTTTGGAATTTATCTTAAAGGAGTTAGGCATGGTAGCATTTTTAAAACCACTTTAGCTAGCCAGTCTCCTGTCTTGGAAACCTGGATGTTCACGAGTGCACTGTGACAGTGAACTCATGAATGTGGTGACTGGCACTTTATCTTGTTCCCTTAACAGATACCGCTTGTCTTCGCAAGTATGTACCGTAACGGCACCGCACCACTGTAAGAATAATTAGCAGCTTTCACTGACAACTTGCTCATTGATTTATTCACTTTTAAGAAAAATAATGAACTTACCTTCCATGGGCTCTCCATTTATGTTTCTGTTTAAAAATTAATCCAGCACTTGCTTGAGAAGCCTCTGGATCAGGTTACATAGATCAGATGAATTCCATGTAGTCAGCAGGACAGAGCAGGGAAGCGGGCCTCACATCATAATCGTGTCCCTGCCTGAGCAGGGACATAGGATGGACTTCCAGAGACTGTGCTGAGTTCTGAACAACTTCCCAAGCCTTCCCTTCCCACCCCATCCACCTCCACCCAGGCCCACCAGATAACAGAGGAAAGTCCAAGGCTCAGCCAGGTTGAACAGCGGTTCATGGCTCTCAGCTTGAACAGTCAGGTGAGACTCTATTGCTTTCATTTCTGTGGCAAAAAGGGATCACATCAGGGGTACTGGAAACCACAGCACTGACATGGATACTAGATGCATTTACTCAAAATTTGGAAGGAAGGAATTGTAGGTAGAGGAGGAGGGAGAAGAGTAAAATAATTTAAGAAATAAGTACTATTGAGCTTTTTAATGTTCCAGGAAGTCCTACTATGAGTGTTTGTAAAATCAACCTGGGTCTTTAAATTGGAGCAGGAGACTCAAACGAAATGTCTGCTGTATGTGGGCCCCTCCAGTCTCAGTCCCCTGTCTCCTTAAAGTACTAGCCACTTGCAAAGTTTGTGGTATAGCATTTTGCCTCAGTCTAATTGGAATAGGAACACATGTCTGCTTATTTTATTTATTTATTTTTGTGGTGCTGGGGATGGAACTCAGGGACACTGAGCCACATCCCTAGCACTTTTTACTTTTTATTTTGAGACAGGGCCTCTCTAAGTTGCTGAGGCTGGCTTTGAATTTGCTATCCTCCTGCCTCAGCCTCCCCAAAGCCTCTGGGATTACAGGCAAGTGCCACCGTGCCTGACAGTCTGCCGATTTTTAAATGTGAGGTCCTTTTGCTGATTGGAGACAAAAGGGAATTCCAAACGATGGAACTGAACTCTCAGGAAAACACGACAGCACTAGCCTCCTATAGAAACAGGAATTGGCATAACAGTGCTTGTGATCAACATGGGAGATAATAATATTTTTCCTCTTTCCTAGTTAGACCTTGGAGTACATTGTACTCTACAGTTCATGGCTCCTTGTCACAGGTCTGTGGCTGAGCGACTGGTAGATGGGCTGAGTGCCTTTTATTTCCATTCCCTGGCCACTCTCCCTGCCACAGGTGGCCTTCCTCATGGGTTATAAGATGTGTCTCCTTATATTTTCTGTTCTTCCCAGATGTGGATTGCTGTTTTACATGTCTCTCTTTTTCAATCAGTGTTAACTGTTCAAGACTCACCCACAATGTTATGTTCGTATCCAACCCTAACTAATTAGAACCCAACTTCTAATGAATGCCATCTACAGCCCTGACAGGGCTCACTGCTCTCCTAGCTCTGCACTTAGAGATTGCCTTTGGGGAGGCTAATTCAAAGAGAACAGGATGCTCAAAATAGCTCAGTACAGTTTTACACATAAATTAAATTTTTCTTGCATTTTGTTAATGTAGAGACCAAATAAAACTTGTTATTTATTTTTATTATTGACCAAAGAAACGCGGAGCTCTGCCCGGACTGTCAGGTTTACTGTGCCTGACCTTGACTAAGTGGAGTAAGAAAGGGAAAGGGGACAGGAGTTGCTGGGCAGGTCTTGCTCTGCTCACTCAACACCAGTGAGAGGTGGGCTTGTGCATTTTAAATAAACGAGTCATCCCAAGGTTATCTTTCAAGGTCATTTCTCCAGCCATTCAAAAACACTGCTGGAGAAATAGATTGTATCTGAGTTCTGTTGCATTCAGGGTCAAGGGTTAGGCATTGCAGTAATCCACAGAGCAAGTCGTGTCAACCCCAAGGAATGTATGCTGTCAAGCACGATGCAGAGATGTGTGTCATCGCTGAAACTTCTCTCCACCTCTCTCTCTCTCTCTCCCATTTTTTTTTTCTTTTTTAGGAGTGGTTCTCAATAAGCAAGGTAACTAACAATTTAGCTTTTGAAATATATGGGAAAAATCAGTATAAACAAGAGTCTTTTGGTCTGTTGGATACTTTTATTGAGCTAAAAATATAAGAAACCAGAGGGCATAATGTTTTATAAATGATGAGAGGTATTTCAAGTAGTCAACAATAGCATTTTAATGCATTTTCTTTTTCAAACTATGCCACAGCCTCCGATGTGGCAGAGCACGGTTTTGGCACTTAGAATGCGGTGTGTCCAAGTCTCCCATATGTTGGTTATAATTGAACCAAAAGTTGGATAAGAAAATAAAAGGGTGTGGGTGGAAGGGAGAACTGAGCTTAATATATTTGTTTTTATCCTCCAAATGCACCTCTGAGCTTGGTATTTAAGCAATAAGAGACAGAAAGGAAGGAAGAAAGGCCGGGAGGGAAGGAGGAAGAAAAGAAAGGATAAAAGAAAGCCCATGTAAATACAGTAAAAATAACTAATTATTCTTTTTGACCATTGCCTCTGCCTGAATAGCAAGACTCTTGTTAAGAAGGAAAAAGTCCTGGACTTGAATGAATAAGACCTGGACTAAAAAAAAAAAATAGAGTCATCACTCAAAGCCAAATGACCTTGAGCAAGTCGTTTTATCTCTTTACATCTTGTCTCTCATCTGAAAATAGGGCAGCACAAGTATCTTACAAGTGGTTGTGCAGAACGTGGCAGCACCCTGGGAGCCCATCAAGGGTGAACAAGGGTGAAGGTTCCGGAAATCAGTCAAGTGCATCCGGGAGCTGACTCAGCACACTTAGTTTTTGTCAGGGCTCCTTTATATAAATAATGGTGCCTCCTGCTCTGAGAGGACCCCAGCAAGGGGATGGAGCCCATGCTCCAGGAACTGGACCGGCTGAATCTCTCTCTGTCAGGGACATTATCAGAATAAACAGTGCCTTGTCTCCATCTTTCTCAGACACGCAGATCCCACGACAAGGGGGGATCCCGCAACTGTGAACGGGGAAGGGACTGAAGGTAAGAAAGCGTTTCGAGACTGACTTTGTTCGAGCTGGTGCAGCGGCTCAGTGGTTATGGTGCTTGCTCAGCATGCGCGAGTACACAGGTTCAAATCCTAGCACCCACATACAGAGCAACGAAAGCCATGTGAAAAACTCAATGAAAGTTGATTCTCTGTCTGTCTCTCTCTCTCACTGTCCTTCTCTCTTAAAAAAAAAAAAAAGCTTGACTCTGTTGGCTGGTTTTTGTTAGGTTCTATAGAGAATTTGCTGTGTTATAAATCCAATTTGTGTTCTGTTTCATTTGTTTTCCAAATCAGGGTTCTTATTACACACTTAGAATTAAAATAGCTGCATTTCTATTGATGTTTAGTAAATTGTACGTGGATGAATCAATTACATTTGGGGTTGAACATTTCCTTTCATGGATTGTAACAATTATCTGCTTCAGAGTTTCTCTAAGAACAGGAGGATCATCTGTGCCTGGTAGCATGTGCCTTTAGTCGTGGCACTTGGGCTGGCACTTGGCCTGATTCGGAGGATTGCTTGAGCCCGAGGGGGTGGGGGGCTTGAGACCAACTTGGATTGTAAGACCTCAAAAAAGAAGAAAAGAAAACAAACAACCCCCCAGACCTGGGAAAATCAGCATTTTACAATCCTGCGTGCCCATTTCCTCTTGCCTATGGAGGGGAGCTCTGAATTCTTGCACAATAATTTTCTACTTGGCAGAAGTAGTATGATTGGTATCATCTTATTTCACTATTTGAAAAAAATGTTTATGCTAGACATATGTTTTGTATATATGCCTTTGTTATTTACACTCTTTGGTGCATCTTGCCTTGCTAAGTAGACATGGGGCTCCATCTGTATGGGATTTTCCGTAGATGTTACTGGTATACCTACTTAAAACTTCCTGTTAAAAGTGTTTTCCTTAATAGTTATCTAAAAGTATTATTTATTTCTTTACTTGACTCTCTAAATAAATCTTATTTGTGATTATTAAAAAAGACATGCTTACTTTTAGAAATAGAAAAATAAAAAGAAGATGAAAAATTCCCATAATATGGGTCACCTTCCAGTGGCACTAATAACATGTGGGTGCCGCCTGTTTGCTTACTTGTTTTGGGTTGATAGAGATGTACCGCAGTTGACAGGCTGTTCAAGAACAGCCATTTCTCCCCATCGTCCCTGCTGTTGGAAATAGTTTTGTTCTGATTTCTGCTGTGCTGGAGGGATGCTGGCAGCTTCAGGTCCCATTTTTTGGGGCCAGTTGTTGCCTCGGACCTTCTCAGGGAGCCCAGCGCTGGGCAATGGAGTGGAGGAGACTCTGCAGGTAGTGTGTGTGTGTTGCGGGGGGTTGTGAAGTTGAAGCATGGAAAGAATGCTCCTTCGCTGGACGTGCATCTTCAGATAACAAGGCTAGAAGTGCCAGCACCTTGCACGTGGCAGAGTGCAGAATGAGGAGCTCACCTCTTCTTGAGGAGCCACTGTGTTCCCCAGCTCTGAAATGCCATTCTCTCTCTGGACTTCCGTGATCTGAGATAACCAGTGGCTTTCTCATTTAAGTCACTTGTAATTTTATGTTTTCTGTTACTTGTAGCCAAAACCATCCTACCTTATCTTGCATTCTTTCTCCAATTGTGTATTGTGCATACTTTCCTTGTTATAAAATATTCTTCAAAAGCCAACACCACAAAATGGAAATTGTCTGTTTGCTTGTATCTTTCTTTTTTCTTTCTGTCTTTCTTTTTTGGTACCAGGGATTGAACCCAGAGGCACTTAACCACTGAGCCACATCCTCATCCCCTTTTTTATTTTTTATTTTGAGACAGGGTGTCACTAAGTTGCTGAGGGCCTTGCTGAATTGCCTCAGACTTGCGATTCTCCTGCCTCAGTCTGCTGAGCCACTGGGATTATAGGTGCGTGCCACCACACCTAGCTGTTTGCTTGTGTCTTTCCCCGCAGTGCAGGGCTCTCTGCTCTTTGTGTGCAGAGACGATTTTTTTTCTTCGTGGTATTTCCCCTCACACGCAGACCATGTCAGTGTCTGGTGCAACAGAGACATTAAGATTTTGTGGAATGAGGGAACCAATGACTGATTTCGTCATTGTTGCTAAAAGTTACCCCAATAGTAGGTGACAATTATTTTTGGAGCTCACATATCATTCTCAGCTGTTCTCTATTGAACTGGGTTTTATCAAACCCACACTTTGGTAATTTAAATTTGCCAAAGGTCTTGGGGGTGGGGTGGAGAAACTATGTGTTAATTTGATAATGTTTTGTGACAGATAAAAATTGTAAATTAGATAGTAGTTTTAAAATAAAAAAGGGAAATGATGTGGCTTCACTGCTGAACAGTGCTCACCCTCAAACTCTTAGAATGATGCCCATCACCTGATTGAAAAAAGACTTCTTCACAAAGCTATGCTTAAGAACTAATTTTGGGGCTAGAGCGGTGGCTCAGCGGTTACAGCGCTTGCTCGCATGTGCGAGGATGCGAGTTCAAACCCCAGCACCACACACACAAGAAAGTGTCTGAGGAATGAAAGTCACATGAAAAACCAAATAAAAATTGCTTTTCTCTTTCTCTCCCACTGTCCCCTCTTTCTTAAAAAAAAAATTAATTTTGGGTGTGAATGTGGGTATATTGTTCTTTATTTTTTATTTTTACTTTCTTTTGCCAGGGGTTTACTGGAGGTTGAACTTAGGGGTGCTTAACCACTGAGCCAGATCCCCAGCCCTTTTTATTTTATTTTATTTTTTTAAAGTTGAGACAGGATCCAGCTAAGTTGCTTAGGGCTGCCCTAATTTGCTGAGGCTGGCTTTGAACTTGTGATCCTCTAGCCTCACCCTTTCAAGCCACTGGAATTACAGGCGTGCACCACTGTGCCTGGCTTCTCTTTTTTATTTTTATTATTATTATTTTTTAAATATAAGGATGTTACTTCCTGGTTTGGACTGACAGAGTCACGCCAGTGAAGACCTGGTCAATGAATGCTTGTCTCTCAACTGGAAGCTCTGGCATGTGGGGAGCCGTTTTCCCCTCCATCTCTGAACTCAGCACTTCTTAGTTGTTACACAAATATTTGTTGAATAGCTAAAAAGGGGGGTGGGGGGTGTTTCATGTTTGGAAAAAAAATCCAGGCTGTCCAGGAACTGAGTCTATAATTTGTAGGTCCACAAAGGAGACCAGGACAGGATGATGTAGGGGAAGAAGAAGGCCAGCCAATACAAAGGAGCAGAGGAATCCCCCACCTTTTCCCTACCCCAGGGGCCCTGAGATGCATTAACTGTAATCAAGCACAAGGGGGCACACCAGAGCTGCTGCGATTGTCAACCTATGGAGTATTTTGGTCTTTGCTAACCGTATTTTAAAAAATATTACATTGATACAGTGTTGACTGAAAACACAAATTCTGTTGTTAGATAGCACTAGGAAATCCAGACCCTTCTTTTATGGTGTCATCATGCACTTCAGAAAACATTTTTAAAAATTTTTTTCTGTTCTTGCAGTACTGGAGATTGAACCTGGGCCTTTGCACGTGCCAGGCAAATGCTCTATCTCTGAGCTACACCCTGGCCCCAGAAAACATATTTTAATCCGTAATAAATAGAAACTAAATGTGCAACTGAAGGTACTCGTGTACTTTCTGTGACCTCTTTGCAGCAGAGTTAAATCAGTTCCAGAAAGTAGCCAAGAAGTTCATGGATATCTGGCGATTCATTCCCAAGCCTTGACCTATACTTCTCTGCTGAGGATGGCCTAATTAAAAGGCACAGAACTGGAATGTTAAAACGTGGCTTCTGCTCCACGTTTTTCTCTCTCATTAGTTGGGTGGCTAAGAATAACATTTCAGGCACAAGAAACTGCCAGTGTAAAGGCCCTGTGCAGGGAATTACATGGTAGACCTCAGGAACAGGAAGGAGGCACTGAGGGTGAGCAAAAGGGGAGAGTGGTACAGTGATATGAAATAATGATACCTGTTCCTTTTTTCTTAATTCCACCCCCTTCCTTTCATATATCTTGAAGATTTCAAGGTCTAACTAACGTCCCACCTCCTTCTTGAACGTTCCCTGACTGATCTAAGGACTCTTCATCTTTGGACTTCATTGTTCCCAGGCTATACCATCTTTGCCCTTAGAACTAGATCTTCGAAGGGAGCTCCCATGTACTAGCTTCTATGGCCTTCCATTTTTTCCTTATGATTTTATTACCTCAATTCAATTTGATTCTAATATTTGAGAACACCTTTTTTATCTGTCACAAAAGCTCATCCCTAGTAAGTTTTACTGCTGGGAAAACATACGAAGCTTCCAGATTTGCTGTTTCCCAACCAGGGTGTACTTAAAATATTAGATTGAACCATGTGGAACTGTAATTTATTGTGGGGTCAAAAATATTAAACATCAACAATTTCATATTTATCAACCCCTATTATAACATCATTTAAAATTTCACTATAGTCCAACTCTACCACTAACTTTCTTTTTTTTTTTTTAAAG
>PVKS010037890.1:0-18314 GCA_004027875.1 Aplodontia rufa
TGGTCCTTCTGTGCTATGGACACTGCTTTCGGATCATTAAGATTGTTTTTACATACATTCCCTTAATGAATCTATTTATTTGGGGCACCTAGGAACAACTTGATAGAAAAAAATTGGCATTTAAGCTGGGAATAAAAATTCACAGCGTCTTGGAGGATAAAGATGTACATCACCGTGCGCTCTGCTAGCAATGTAGCTAGGAATTCAGCCTTACGCACATGCACGGCGCTGCTTAAAACAGACTCCAGAAGCAAGGACAAAAGCAGTGGACAGTTTATCTGTCACCCTGCCTTCCTGCTCCAGGAGGAAGAGAATTTGTCCTTTAAGTATGTGGGAAGAGAACAAGCACAAAGAAAAGGGAGAACTACAGTTCTGTTTACTGGTAAATAAGGAACCTGGGAAAAATCCTGTTGCTTTTGCGCTGAGGCAAGATTACTATGATTCAATTCACTGATTTATCTTTGAAAGTCCCAGGTTATAGCTGTTGTCCTAAGACTCATAGTTTTTCTTACTTGTACAGAATCTTTTTGCAATCTTATTGTTATTATTATTGTTTTAGAGAGTAAGGGAGAGTGAGAAAGAGAGAATCATTTTTCTATTTTTTATTTTTTCATGTGTCTTTCGTTGCTCCAACACTTCGTTGTTACATGGTGCTGGGGTTCGAATCCGCGTCCTTGCACATGCCAGGCAAGCACCATAACCGCTGAGCCACTGCTCCAGCCCCTTTTATCAATGTTATTAAAGTATGGTTGTTAACATCAACACAGTAGGTCTCCAGTTTGTGCTTTTGTCTTTTTCCACGGTCTTCCCTAAGGCAAAGGGGAACACACAGTGAAGAAAATTGTCACTTTGACACATGATAATCACAAGAGGCTGCCAGAAATAATACACTGTTCCCACATTTTCCAGATCCTAATGACCAACACTTGAACATCTTCCTTTCAAAGAGCGTGAAGAGCAACCACTGCTAAAATAAGTGAGCTTTCCCGAGTGGTGGCCTGGGGGTGGTGGAAAAGAATTCCAGGTGGTGACCTCGCGGGCTACTCCCTGCATGGCCTTGGTGACGGCTCTTTCCTTTTTCACTTGATTCTTTGTTCAAATTTGGTTAAGTGTTTTACCTAAATCTAGTTGCTCAGATCTTCCGTGTAGTCACTCCTTACTGGTTCTAGGAACTTCTAAGAGAATGCTTCTCCGACTGTGAATCTATCTCTTCCATTTTGAGTCAAATTTTATTTTATGTTTTGAAACTTTGCCACTAGGTGCATAGAGATTTGGATTGCAGTATCTTTCTGATACTTTGATCATTTTTATCACTGCAAAAGGGCCTTTTAGATTCTATCATGCTTTCTTAAAGTCTCCGTTGTCTGATAATAATGTAATATTGTAGGTTCAACAGCTCTCGTTTATCCATCCATCTGTCTGCCTATCTCCATTATTTTCACTTTTGTTTAAACTTAAGAAGTATTATCTTTTAATGAGAATATACATAGTTGTGTTGATTTTATGGTTGGAATATTTAGCCCCTTACATATCATGTAATTATTGATTTATTGGGTTTTATCTTCTACCCGCGTTTTATTTTATACTTTATTCTTCTGTCTTATTTATTTTTTCAACTTCTTGTCTTCTTTTGGATTAAGCAGGTATTTTTTGTGCATCATTTTCCTTGTCACCACGCTATTTAGGTCATATTTTTCCTTTCTTTCAGTGCCTATGCTTACGGTGGCAGCACCGTTCATGACTTATTACTGTGCAATCCAAAGTCTTACATTTAACATTTCCTAAATAATGCCAAGACACATAAAATGCTTTAATCACATTTATCCCTCAGTGTTATAACTAATACGATGCATTTTATATAGGGATATTTTAGATTGAGAAGGTGCATTATTTTCATAAAGTTGATATTTATTTACATGTAACCTTTCTGTTGTTTTTCACTCAATTCCAAGTATTCAGAATAGCAGAAGAATAGCACGGTAAGCATCCATAGACTCAATTATCAGCAGCAAGTGTACTAACACCGTGTCACATCTGTTTGCAAAAACAGTTGTGTATGTATGCTGAGTCATTTCAAAAACATTGCAAACTTTACCACCTGCATGTGTATTTTAAAAATAAAAACATTTTGCATATTACCAGAATCTAAGTATTTCCCTTTAAAAATAAAAAGGTTACATAATATCATCCCATACTCAGTCCATGTTCAAAGCTCTGCAGTTGTCCCACATAATAGCAACTCTATAACTGATTTTTCGAACCAACTACAACTGAAATTTAGACATTAGGGGCTGGAGCAGTGGCTCAGCTGTTGGAGCACTTGCCTGGAATGTGCAAGGACCCGGGTTCAAACCCCAGCATCATATATACAACAAAGTGTCAGAGCAATAAAAGTCACATGAAAAACTAAATAAAATTGATTTTCTCTCTCTCTCTTTCTTCAAAAAAAAAATTTAAAAAACGTTCTGAGGATTAGGCTGTGGGCACGTTGGGTGCCCATCCTACAGCCTGCCACAAGTTCCCTGTTGCTTTTGTGCTCCTGTTCTTCGATATTTAGGAAGGATGTGAAGAATTCTAGGAGATCCTGTGCCCTAAGCTGGACGGTTCTGCAGTTGCTTTCAGAATCCCTCCTCGGATCTTAAACTGAAGGACTAGTTGATATGCATTTATGTCGCTGTTTATAGGATCCCAACATTCTGAGAGAAGGGCCAAGGCACTGACTTGCAAGTGCAGCATTGGGCACTTAGTTTACGTCCCACTTTGCTGAATGATTCTGCCAGCAGGAGACAGATGTCCGGAGCTAATTGTTCACTTAGGAGACCATAGCCAGCTTCATTCCTTCCACTATGGTCAAAAGGCACTGCTCATGTCCTTCCAGGCGGTGAAGATCATGATGGTGATGTCAATGATGGTGAGGATGATGTGACAATGACAACAGTGGCTACCCCATACCTTTTTCGCAATAATTAAAACTTTACATAAATGATTGCTTCTCTTCCTTCTCACAAACCTATGCACTAAGTATGGCTGCTATTACTATGTTGCATAGGAAAAAATGAACAGCACAGCAAGAGGAACTGACAGGCCTGGGGTCAAAGAGAGGAAGCAGTGGAGCTGAGCCCAGGATTCATTTGCAGTCTGCTGGAACAATCCTTTCCTGAAGGCCTTCTGGCACATTTGGTTCAGAATGTTCTGTTAAATACCAAAATCCTACCTTTGCCCTCACTAATTAGGACTTGTCAGCAGTGTTCTGCTGGTAGAGCTTACGTTAGTACCATTGGAATTATGTTGCTTTGCTAAGAAGAGCAGGTGTGCGTTGGCCCTTGGTGTGTCTCTGCTCAGTATATTCCCGTTTGTACAGTATTTAGCAAAATGTGGCTTCATGTTTTATGGTATGTAGACAGCCTTATTTTTAGTTTCCAGTGCTGATACACATTTTCTCCCCACATTGTTTATTCCTTAGGTTATTTGAGTGCCCAAAATGTTCCTATTCAAAATGCCATGATTCAAAGTAGTCCCCTTAGTCTTTTTTTAAAACCCTCTTTTTAAGTATCTTAATGACCTCTTCACCACTTTCATCATTTATTGCAAACTCTCAAATCCGTGGAGGTCTGCTGTGTGGAGTCAGCTTGACTCCTGTCTCTTTATGGCATAATTTATTTCATTAGTCAGCTGTTCTCAGGTTCATTCCTTTCATCTTTATTAGGATGAGTAAGTACCCAGTTTTGATTTGATTTGACATGTTAGTTATTAAGAGAGTTTTAAAAGCTGTGTTTAGATCGGTTTTAGGTGCAGAGCAGAGTTCATAGGAAGGTATGGCGACATCCCACATGCCCTCTGCCCCGTTGCCTCCCCCCACCCTCATTATCAATATTCCCATTAGCATAGCACATTAGATAAGTTTGAAGGTGACGCATCCCCACCGCCCAGAGCCCACAGCTTCGGTTAGGACTCGCTCTTGGTGTGGCATGCTCTGTGGGTGCGGACAAACATAAAAAGATGTGCATCCACCATCACAGAATCATACAGAGCAGTTTTGCTGCCCTACAAACCCTCTGGGCTCCCCCTGCTCAACCTGATAATCCCTTCCTCCTTTAGAATTGCCTAATTTTTAGGAGCAAGAGATTAGATATATTTGATTTTACCTTAAGCAAATGAAAATGAATTGAACACAGTTTCTGCTTGGGAAACAAGAAAGCAAAAGATAATTGAGTAAGGGCTAATCTTGCTGTTTAAGGAACCCAACATTAAACATGAAGGGCATGGAATTTGGACATAGGGGAAACTCCATTCTGAAAGCCCATAACCTTTCAAGGGCTATAGAGATAATTCGTTAGCACTTCTCAAATTCTTATTAATATGGGTTTTCATTCTCCCTAAGAGCCCTTAAAATCTTTGTAGCAGAAGATATTTGATTAGTCATAAAAGCATTTCACAACAGACAGAGCTGATATAAGGGGACGGAGAGTCTAGGTGGAATTAAACCTGGACTGGGAAACTGAAATTCATCGTCAGCTGTTCTTGAAGCTTAGCACATTATAAATTTATGCATTGCATATGGCAAGTGAGGGTGAATTGGAGACTCCAGCAAGCCAAATTTTCTGTATATAAGCATATTTTTCTTTGCAGAAAAGAGAAAATTGTAAGGGAATAGCCTTGAAAAAGAATTCTTGGTAAGCAAATTTATATTGATTTAAAAATTAATCTCTGTGATCAGAAGACTTTAAGATATATGATACCATTTTTTTTTTCTTTTTGGTATTGTAGTTTTCTTCATATTAGATCCTTAAAATATTCCGAGGACTAATCTGGTCATTTCATGATTTAGATGAAAAGACAGTTTTGCTTGGATATCTTCAAATCTCTGCCAAATTTAAAGGGTATAAGGATTAATTTTGGAAATGATAAAAATTATGTATTAGTGTAGATAAAGATATGTAAAGAATAAAAAAGTTAAATTCTATGGTCAAGAAAAAGTGATCTGTCACCTGCGCCTTGTGTTAATGGAAGTGGGTAATCGAGAGCTCCCGGGAGCTCTGATACCTGCCAGTTATGCTGACATGTAGCTGCTGGCTCTATGTAGACTCAATTCTGGAGCTGAGGGAATAAAAGCATATGCACCACAATAATGAGATTAGTGGGACAGCTCCCAAATTGAGGCAGCTGAACCAAATTGACTGATGCATTTTTCTCCCCCTTAAAATTACAGAGCCCATCGGAAACCCCATGACATGGCTTAGAGATTGCATGTCAAGCTCCTTTGCAAATTAAAAACTGAAATGCAAGATAATTCCAAAGCATTACCTCATCATCAAAATTACAACTTCACTACGATAAGCACTTGTAATTTTTCAACTGAAAAATTCCCTGATGCATCTTGGGAAGGCGTATTGTATATAGTATTTCAGGACAGGGCAGGACAGGACCTGGGATGGTGGAAAGTGTGTCTAAGTCACTGGATTGAGATTAGAATCCAAGCCAGGACTTCATATGCTCAGCCACAGAGTAAAGCAAATGTACACCCTTTCCTTTCTGGGAGAAACTGAAATTGGAGGAGATAAAATTTGGAAAAGGTTTTAAGGAGCTAGCTAATGATGTGGATGCCTATTTAGCTACAATGATATTCCTTGCTGCATCTTGTTTACCACTGAACATAAGGTGAATTGAATAGTGGAGGGTTGCTTTAGTAAACTATCAAATGCGCAAGCAAAGTTTTTATATAACCACTTACATGATATATTTAAAATAATAATATTTCATATAATGAATCCTAATAAAGAGGATTCATCTTATACGCCTGGTTTATGAGTTCTGACATCGTTGTGCATATGGTTTGTATACACACAGCACACGCACATTTATACACATGTATACATCATTCACAGGAAAAAACAACTATAAATTGAGGACAGCAGTCAGTAGTGTGATGAAGTATGATGCTTGTTCTCCTTGTTGTATCTTTGCATGATTTAGTTCTCAAAAAAAAAAAAAGAGAAAGAAAAAAAGAAAATAGCCCATGTTATTTGCTGCATAAAGCATAAAATTAAACAAGATTTCAGATAGTAAGGAGACACTGACACTCTCTTCAACTGAACAGAGGAAGACGACAGCACACAGATTGGTGTCACAAGTTTCTTACATGGAGGTGCCAATGTGTTTTCAGTAAGAAGTCCCAGTACCGGCAAGTGGCCCGGTGGTGAGAAGACAGCAGGGTAAAACTGGATCTGATTGTGAGGATGCACTGATCCAAAGACCCAAGCCATCCACAGGCTCTTCCAAAGCTGTGTGCCATCACAGGTTGGGTCAGGCGATTTGGTAACAAGAGATGTTGGTGCTGCTTTTGTCCTGGAGCAAGATTTCCCGCATCTCTGCTTCTTGCACAGAGAGGCAGTGGAGTCCAGCGGTTGGACATCAGTGAGGTCTGGGATTAAGTCACTGACTTGCTTCATCATTTCCTGGACATGTGACCTTGGGGACTTGGCATTGCTCAACCCTACTTTCTTCCTCTGCTTAGTGGGAATAATCATAATTAGAATGATTAGCCAGTGTTCACTAAGGGCTCACTATGTTCTAAACTTTGCTTGCAACATCCTCCTTGAGACCAAGTGAGATCTGTCTGAGAAATATTCAGCATTGTGATCAATCATATAATATACTCGATAAATGTTAGTTATCAATGTGGCTACAGGTGCGAAAATAGTAATTATGTATTTATTTAGCAATCATTTGCATCTACAATTTATGAAGCTCTATGTTACAAAACAAAGAAGAATGAAAAGATGAATAAGGCGGTCCTCTGGTCTGAAAGAATCTTTAGTTTTGGCGGGCAGTAAGAGGAAATGCTAAGCAAGGTCTCTCTGTGAAAATGACCTGCCTCATGATACCAATTGAATCAAGTCTGTTTGTTTCCAAATTCTATGCGAAGGAGTTTTTAATAGCATTGTTTTTCCTGGAATCTGGAGACAGATGGCTGCTAGATGGTGGGGAGTTGGGGGTGGCAGGTGAGGGTGAGGCCACCTTCCAACCCTATTTACATAAAGGCAAAAAAGGTAGCAAATATTCAGATTCTACTTTAAAATTTAGCCTAGAGTTGAAGTACCCTATTTGACACAGCAAGCAATAACAGTCAAAAAAATTGTTCAATCACAAATAAATAAAGTTATTCGATTGTTTTATTTCTCCTTAGAAGATGCTATACTTTTAAAAAATAATCACTTTTTTTAAAAGCACTTTTTCCAAACACAAAATAATTGGTCTATAAATGGTGATATTTGAAGTTCAACAAAAACCATTTACCTTGTATCTGCCTTGTTCTCTCATATTTTTCAAATCTGTCATTTGAGTCTTTCAAGAGTCCTGTGAGGTTGCAAAATCCAGCATGATTAGCCTCATTTTATTGCTGATGAAAATGAGAAATCTGAAGATCAACTGACTTTCTTCAAGGTCACAAAAGGTCGTGCAGCTGGCTTAGTTTCCAGGCCTCTTGATGCTCAGCCTTAAGCTGCTTATCCCTACCGTACCCCAAACATGCTTTAAGCCATTTCATGAGGATGGATTACTACATAATTCAGTAGTTGAAGATAGAGTGGTGAAAGAGCGACTCCCAGCTTTAGGCTGGCTGGGAGGAATTGAGGAAAAGTCACTGTGATACTTTGCTGGGCTTCTCTGCAGATCTTGGTTCCCACTGATGGCCTGGGACTCAGCACAGCAGGATCCGCCCCCTGCCTGGGGTCTTATACAACCTGTGCAGGTGAATTTAAACAGTGTGCAGCTTCCCTGGACCACAGATTCCAAACCAGCAGCTCAAAAGAAGCCCTGTCTCTAATGCAGGAAAGCAATGTGATAGCACACTGGGGGCTGACGGTGTGGTTTCCTGGTATTTATTAAAATATTCGTTCTTGTTTCTACCTGGCCTGTGAATAAAGCCAGTTATTTCTCAAAGGGAGAGGTGCAAAATACTAACCAAAAGACTTTGTAGTTAATAATGACCAGAACCCTGGAGTACTTGACACCTGCCTTTGGGCAGAGGCCACATCATTGTTTCTCTGATTTTTCCCACAAGAGGAAGATTAGTTTTCAGTTTTAGGATTTATATAACCACCTAAGTAAAAAGCAGAATTATAAAGTTTTCCTGTCCCCAAACCTCAGCCAACTCAAAAAAGTCAAATAATTTATTCCAAAGAAAGACTAATAAATTCAAGAAATCTCACATAATCTAATGTTAATTTTGTATTATTTAATGTAGTCAAGCTGTTACTTAATGAAACTTGAAATTAGTCTCTCTACAGTTCTTAATAATAGGAGGGATCCATGCGTGTATTCTTCACTCAAAACTAGCAAGCATTTAGATGTTAAGCTATGTGCAAATACTTAGGAAAAATTATTCAAGTGCAGAAGAACACAGAGAAGAAAATAAACACAGACAACAAGAAGACAACCACTGATAGCGCTTTGGTGCGTTGCCAAAGGTTTCTCTGGGTTTTTTGTTTTGTTTTTGTTTGTTTTCACTGTCAAGTCCTGCTCCACGTGTCTTTCTACGAATCATGTTCAAACTTGCATTTTTATTAAATGAGAGATTGTATTGTATATTGTGTGTGTCTAATTGTTCTCTTGGCTCAAGTTTTTCACATTATTCTTCTTAAATGTGTTGGTAATAGCAAACAAGAGAAGAAAACTTAACCTTGAAAGTGTTGGCATAGATGTCAGCCAGGTCCACCAAACGCAGACATGTGTTTTGATACCGTTTTCCCCTTTCATGTGGATTTTGCATTGCAATCCATATCATACCCAAGTCAGTTTATTTTCACTGCCCCTAAGATGTATTTTAATAACATCAACAGTCTGTGGAGATGAGCTGTATTTGCAGGTTCATGCACTGTTGCACAGTGTCACATGCAGGGGACAGGGACCCCACTTAGAGAAGCAGGGACAGCACCTGGCAAGCCTCCTTTTCATCTGATTGACTTGGTTTCTACCTCCATCGTTGTTTGCCTGCAGGGTCTTCCCTGTGTCACCATGATGTGAGTTGCACAATACTTTCTTTGTGGAAAATTATTTTTATTCTCCCTCACCTGACCAAGATTTTTTTAAAAAATTGGATCATATTAATTAAGAGCAGAGATTTGTCACAAGGATGCAATGAGTTAGAGTTTTCTTTGGGGACGGTAATTGCAAATATAAATCTCGGAGTCAAGCAAGGCAGAGGGCAATGTTGTTTTTGCAACTTAAAATCTGGGTGCTGCGGGGCTGAGGATGATGCTCCTTGGTAGAACACTGCCCGTCTTGCATGAGGCCCTGGCCTCAGTCCTCAGCATTTCAAAACAAAACCACGCAATAAAAAAATGTGGGTGCTGGGATTTGAACTTGGCTTGTCCTTCAAAGTTTCATATGCTGGAAGCACACGCATACACATGTGGGAGTGTTGGGTGATGGGTCCTTTAAGAGGTGGGGACTGGTGGAAGGTAATTAAGTCACCCTGGTACAGCCCTGGAAGGGATTAGAGCTAATGTCAGGGAGGTAATGTCTGCTGGGTTGTAACAAAAGAGTGAGCTTTCCCCTTGGCCTGACCATGTGACCTCTCTCACTAGTGGGATTCTCACCATGAGACCCTTCCCCCAGGGTCAGAAAAATGCTCTTGGACCTCTAGAATCATGAACTGACAAACCTCTTTCTTTATAAAGCACTTGGCCTCAAATATTTTGCTATAATCACACAAAATAAGTCAAAGACACTGGTGGCTATATATTCAGGCCTGTTGTGTTTCTTTAAAATGGAAACATCGACCTTATGGGACTTATGTGAAGATTAAATGAGGTGTTCAGTAGGTTGTAGCCTTATTATAAACTAATTAACATAGGCATTATGTGATATACTTATCACTTTTTGGTAGTGAGAACACTTAAAATCTACTCTAAATTTTTAAATATAAAAATCATTGATGTTGACTGTAGAAATCATGTTGATGACTCTTTTTTTTTGGTTCAACATAGTCCTGCGTGTTGGAGGGAATCATTGTTACATATTTATGTATACACACGTATGTCAAATTAAGCCCGATGCTTGTCCAAGATCTCCCCCTTCATCCATTCCCCGATGCCATGTCTCCTCTGTAATTCCCCCATGTTATAGATAGAAATTAGCATACATGGATAGTAATTATTGGAATTTCTGGGTTTGTATGACTGCCTGAGTGCAGTTTGGCTTCTCATGGGAGTTGAGTGCACCCAGCCATATTGATAACGCCCATTCTCCCTTCCTCGCTCCTTCCCTCCCCTTTCCCCTCTTCATAGCTATAGTTCCCCAGCTCACACTTCAAGTTATATTGATGACTCTTAAATCTATTCTATTTTGCATACTTTGATCAAAATTTCCCCAATGTGCCCGCCACCAATCATTCTACTCAACTTCTGTGAGTGTGACTTGGATTCTGCACATAAATGAGATCATGTCGTTATTTCACTTTGCAGAGTGTCCTCCAGGTTCATGGCTGTCCTTCCTGCAAGCACACATGTGTCCTGTAGACGGTGGCCAGGTTCAGGTTGAACAGTGTCTTGCATTCAGTGGCTGCCTTGGAGCCAGTTCATATTTGCCTTAAAGTGCAGATCCTCAAATCTGCAAGAATTTTGCAAGTTGTTAAACAGATTGTTTGCATTACATAAATTAGAATTTTAAAAACTAAATGATCTAAACACATAATTTGTAACTATTTTTTTGACACCGTCTTCCTTCCTATGCCCTTGGAGTCACTTACTTATCTTGTGTTGGTAAAGGTTGAAATGCTACATGGTGGTGGTGTATCTGCATGTCTTGCCCACTCTGGTCACTGTGACATTACAAAGACACATCAAAAATGACACCATCACATGGCTGGTCCCCTATACAAGAGGAATGCACAGTTCTTGGCATTTATTGATTGATTGTAGTTCAGAAAAAGATGGACAAAATGTTAAGGCGGAAGAGAACGTTAAATTGTTGTCTACAGTCATTACATTTTCACCAACACCAAGATCTGAGGAAATATTCCTCTAGTATTCAGAAATTATTGCAATCAGCAAAGAAGTTATTCCTGTCGTTGACTAATGGATGAAATTCTGACACAACCCTTCAATGCTTCATTTTTCTCTTTTTATTATAGACACAATCAGGGACCTACACTCATGTCACAATTACTTGTTTGTCAGTTGAAATGTGGATTGATGTGATCATGAGGGCTCACGAAAAACCACGGAAAGCGTTCTGGATCATCAGTGGCGTTCCAGCTACAATACAGAGCATTACAGATTTTATTATTATTTGAAAAATGATGTTGCTCACTTTTATGACAGTTACACATATTTTAAAATGGGTACTAACATATATCTAGCTATATTTTTTTCAAAGAGTACTAGTTGTTAAATATTTACCAATATAGCGGTGTTTAAGATAGAAACTCAGTAAACACAGGTTATATGAGTGGTTGTATTTTTTTTAAACTTTTTTTTTTAAGAGAGGATGGGAGAGTGAGTGAGAGACAGAGAGAGAGAGGAAAGAGAGAGAGAGAGAGAGTCAACTTTATAGTTTTAAACCTGACCTATGTTTCTCCAACACTTAGTTGTGTATGTGGTGCTGGAGTTCAAACCCAGGTCTTGGCTCATGTCGTGCAAGCGCTCCAACTGCTGAGGCACTGCTTCAGCCCCAAGAGAATGTGATTTCGACTTTCCCTTGTATGAGTCTCCGTTCTTATTATAGAACACACCTCTGGTAAGAATGGTAAGCTGCTGGGGGATTGGCGGACTGGAGGTACTGGTGAGGGGACTGCGTGATGCTACTACACTTCATGAGTCTGTACCGGTTGATGCCTTGAATTTGAAGACAACAGAAGAGAGGTGCCCTCTTACTTTTATAGTTTTGTGTATATCTTTATTTTATGATGAAGTACTTTTATTTTAAGCCTGTCCTGTGTAAGGTTTCTTCTAAATACACTTGATCTGTCTTGTTGACTAATAATTAGGATTTCGTCTTGACTCTGGTATTAGGACGTATCGGAATCTTGATTTTAGGTCTTGGTCATAATTGTCTTTCTTTTTCCCTCTTGCTAGCAAACTGGAATTGTTGTTATTGTTCTCCTTTGCACATAAAAAGTAAGATCTTTAAATCTTCAAAAGCCTGGCTGCAGATATGACAATATACCAAGTCTTTCCACTGTCCTGGCACTCGGAAAACAGGGCATTTTCTACTAAAATGGCTGGTGGAGAAATCAGAAGTAAGATTTTAAATATGCACGTGACCCCCTAAGTGCTCATCAAGTCATTTCTAATTTTTGGTGCTTGGGTTTCTTTCTTCTTATCCACATTCTCTTCCTGGGTTCTTCACTCATAGTTGTGTAAAAGGAAAGTGGGTCATTACATCCATCACCCACCCAGGAGCTTCCTGTGTGGTGCAGGAGCTGCCTGCATACAGCTGCCGTGGAGTCAGGGCCCCGCAGGCCAAGACCTCTCTGAGCTTTGATAATCCCATCCCAAGCTGGATGAACACTATCTCAAAATGGATTAAAAAGCCTATTCATTCACCTTCTAGCTTCCTTGTACTGGATTTCTTCGTGTAAACTGTGCATGTTAGAACTTCTTTTTTTTTCTAAGAGAGAGAGGAAGAGAAAAATCAATATTGGTTTAGTTTTTCATCTAGTTTTTGTTGCTGTGACACTTAATTATGCATGTGGTGCTGGGCTTTTAACCCAGGTCCTCACACATGCCAGGCAAGTGCGATACCACTCAGCCACGGCTCCAGTCCCTTGATAGAACTTCTAAGAGGACAAGGTCAAATTTTTCTTCTCTGAAGGGGGAAAAAAATGAAGTGAACCCATCCTTATCCCGTTTCTATTCCTCTGTAGTAACTTTAAATATATTCTGTTCATTTATTTATGGAATTCGAGTACAGAATCCAAGAAAGAGAGAAGTATTGGTTGTGTGATCGCCTTGATGCTAGGGATTTCATACAGATAGTTTTAATTAGTTGCCACCCCAGCCCTGCAAAACACTATGTACCCTTTCACAAATGAGGAAATTGAAAGCTGGAATAATTACAGATGCTTTGGAGATAGCAGCAGAGCTGAATTTGACTGAGGTCTGTGACTTAACGATCATTCTGAAAGATTAGTATAGGAAGCGAACAGGGGGTGGAAGGGCGAGAGGGGAAGGGAAGTATTAAGCACTGAATTAGAACAAGTCATAGTCCCTGCTTTTATAAATATTCCATCGTATATTCTCCTGTCATGTTTGTCTAAAAAGAATCCATCACAAAAAGAAAAGAAAAAAGACTGTTCTCCCACGGCAATGGGTATAGTTTGTTGTTGATCTTTAGATCTTCAAAAACGTCTCCACTCATCTGTGGAGGTGGGGACTAGACCCTGGACAATGAGAAAGTTGGTCTAGTAGCATGAGTTAAATCCAGGTAAGATGTAAAGCTTTACAATCTAATACTTTTTTTAGAGTTATAGTGGGAAGGGGAAGGGAGGGATAAGGGAGGGTAACTGGGTGGGGGCATTCCTGGGGATAATTGCAATATCCAGAATATATACACATTTTATATTATTTTGTTAAAATCTTGTAAGGTTGTTCAAAAATTAAAAAATAAATAAATAAATTTTTAAAAAAAACGTAGCTGCGAATATGGCAACATTATCAGTTTTCCCGCTGTGCTGGCACCCAGCAAGCAGTGGATGCGCTAGAAAACAGCCCACAGGAAAGTAGAAGATGAATTTAAAGGACCCACGTGGCTCCTTACAGTCTGGCTGGGTTGGTCGTCATTTCTAACATTTGAGGCTTTGGTTTCATTCTCTTCAAAACAGTTTCTTTCTTTTTAAAACTAGGTAGAAAAGCTAGAAAATCCACTAATTGTAATTATAGCACCAGTTTTAAGTTTTTTTTGTATTTCACATATTCTTCTTATAGAAGCATTAAATGTATTTCCTTCATACAGAATTTTTGTTTTAAGTAGTAAGCAGACATCCTAAATCTCAGAATAATACAGACATTGAGAAATGGTGGCTGTCCTTTCGAGATAAAGGACTGCGTTTTGCTCTAAATGAGGTTAGAGCAGCATTTTATCATTTGTGTCTTGCTTTGACTGATGTCCCCCAGCTGTTATCATGAGCACGTGGTATTTTCCCTTGACTGAAAGATCATATGAGTGTCTAATTTACAACATTCAAAGAAGAAGGAATTGTGTTTTTCACTAGGGATGGTCAAAAGGTCAGCGTGGGGATGGGCTGCATCTTCGGATGATCGTTACCATGGTTACCACTGTTTCCCAAGATGCATTTAATGGAGAGGCAACGCCTCTTGCTGCAGAGCAGCTGGATTGCTCTGACAAGGGCATGACCTGAGTCTGCAGGGACCAGCCAGTCTAATAAGGGATCCCCTGTGAGGCTGCAGAGTCAAACGCCGACTCCTAGAATTCTGCAAGGATCAATTCATCAAAGGAAGCAAGACACGTTGCCCAGAGTGACATCAGCAACCGGAGGTTGCTGATACGAAAAGCAATAAAAAACACTCTCCAAATTATTATTATTATTATTATTTTAAAGATAGAGCCAGGGGCTGGAGAGGTGGCTCAGCAGTCACAGCACTTGCCTGGCATGCATGAGGATGCAGTTCAAACCCCAGCACCGAGTACACAACAAGGTGTGGGAGCAATGAAAGCCATGTGAAAAACTAAATAAAATTGATTCTCTCTCTCACTGTCCCTCTCTCTCTTAAAATATAGAGCCAGAGGCACGGAAGCAGACAGACACGGAATCAATTATGTTTTTTTTCCATCTGGCCTTTGTTTCTCCGACACCTCGTTGTGTACATGGTGCTGGGGTTCGAATCCAGGTCCTCGTGTGTGCCAGGCAAGCACTGAAACCACTGAGCCACTGCTCCAACCCTGTAAATTATTTTTATCTGTTGTAGAAATTATATTTGCTTCTAGCCACTGAATCATGCATTCTCATCACGCTCAGGGTGTTAATCCCCTCTAGAATATCTCTGGAAGAATGCCCAGTCAGAAATTTCAGAATCAGCCTTAAGCTTTTCCTGATCCTATCTGAAGCTACGTTGCAGACTTCTCCTTCTGAACTTGGCACTGTGAAGTGTTATCATATTTTGTCTTTATAGCAGTCTCATTGTGCTGTTACTTTCCAGAGGAGGAAACTGACACCAAGTGATCTATCCAAGTCCACGCAGGTCAGGAATGGGAATCCAACATTTCAGCTGGATCCATCGGACTCTGCAGTGCTAACTGCGGGCACCCAGGAGGCCTCCCTCTGCCTTGTGCCAACCTGCGACCAAGCCCCATGGGCTGTTCCTCCCGTGCGCTTCTCACCCATTCCCATTTGCCCTTTCTCTTGGAGACTGATTAGCTCAGACCTTCATCATCCCGCTTGTGGCTTCCTGAGTCTGCAGCAGTTGGTATACCCACAGGCTCCAGCCTTTAGAGTGATCTTCACAAATACAGGAAACAGAAACCCGGTCAAGTTCCTCCTTCCCTTAAACTCGTCAATGCAAGTCTACTGCATGCAGCATAAATTAACACAGTCCAGAGCCCTCAAGTCTTCCAACAGTCTACTTGACAACCTAACTACAACTTTTCTTTCTTACCTGCACTGACATTTCTTGCTCCTTTTCTAAGAACGCTAGGAACATCTGGGACTCCGATGACACTTTCATGAACCTCTTGCCCTTGTCTGAGCTTGGCATACAGAGTCTGAGAGAGAGTGCAGAGCGGCTCGGGCAAGCCTCAGCGAGAGAGTGCTAGAGAGTGCGGGAGAGTGCAGAGCAGCGCTTGGCTGAACCGCGGCTGAGAGACAGCGCACAGCAGTGTAGCCATGCTGCAGCCCTTACAGGCTCCATTTTTGAATAGTATTTGGAGTAGGCCTAAATTCTAGTTTACTAAGAACAAAGAGCAACGAACCACATTTCATACCACCAGATGAATAGACCCTTAGCAACAGCCAATCAAGAGCTGACAAGCCGATACCTAACATTCCAGGAACATAACCAAACTATGTATGGTAGAAGTCGAGACAGAGGGCACAATGGCTGATAGAAATATACCGTATATGTTAGGAGATCAACCAATCGTGTATTCTGCTATGTTTGAATTTCCCGCTTCACCGTGAAACCCCATAAAAATCCCTCTGCACTAGGGCTTAGGGCTCTCCCTGGATCTACTGCATCGGTGACAGAGAGAGCCCAGGCTCCAGTCTGCATTAAAGGACCCTCATGTGTTTGCATGGGATTCAGCTCCTTGGTGGCCTTTGGGGACTCGAGATCTGGTCATGATAAGTCCATGTTTAAGGGACTCTGAAACGGCAAATGATGCTGAAGAGCTTCTTGGAGAAGAGTGAACATGGCACATTCTATAGTGTAATATAGGAAAAAGGCAGGTTTTTTCTTTATTATTGTTCTTATTTGCTCATTTGTTTAAAATTAAAAGCAAGCATCTGAGCTTTTGCATCAGATTCTGCTCAATTCCTGCCCAAGGCCAAGCCAAACCGTCCAGCCCACCTGTTGCAGCACTGATGGCTGGAAGCTGCGTGCACATTGGTATGCAGCCACAGCGAGCACTTTAGCCTAGCACACCTTGCAAAGAGGAGCAGCGTGCATCTTCCCAATCAGTGGCAGCGGGGCTGAGCCTTGCGCAGTCCACGCAGGTGAGAACGGGACGGTGGTCTGCCTCATTCGTACATCAACCAGTCTTGTTACAATGTGGGCCAATACTTGCCACGTGATTCTCTTCACTTTGCTTATTTGAAATGAAAGTAGGATGTGGTGATCTTTCAGTATTACTAAGGAAATTTAACAACACAGTGCTAACTCAGACCACCTAAGATTCTGGACAGACCGAGAAGTGTTAGCCTTTTCTCACCCCATTATGTGTTTTATCGTGTTTATTCTTATACTTCTTTAAACTAATTTATGAAACCAATGCAACAAACCAAAGCCCAATAATGAACATTGCAATTAACATAAATGATGGAAAATTCCCCCTGGGTTTAATATCAAAATATCCAGCTCTACTTGCATTCAACATTGTACAGCAGTCCTACTCATTGTGATAAAGAAAGGAAATGGAGAAAAAATTAAGTCTTGAATAAGAAGATATAAAAATTGTACTTATATCTAATATTTGTATGTAGAAAGAACATACAGGTAAGAAAGAAGTCACAAGTAAATTTATCAAGGGTGCTAAATCGGAGTCAGTGTAAAATATTTTTAAATGTTTACATGTAAATAAGAAACAGATAATTACAGCTTAAAGACATGATATATAATGGTTTCAAAAGCATCAAATGTTGGGAAGTAAATCTAACGAAATCTATGAAAGATTGAGATTTTTTTGACTCCTAAAAATGATAGATAAGACCATTTCCGTAGACTAGAAGGATGAAAAGATATCTACACTCCCAACCTGATCTATAAAAGAATGCAATCCTAATTAAAATCTCAGTGGTGAAATTGACAGCCTCATTATAAAATTTGTATGAATATTCAATTGGCAAGGACAGCTAAGGCAATTTTGAAAAATAACACCCTGGGTATAATTCCATTATCAGATTCAAGATTTATTATAAAGTAAATTAAGTAAGGCAGTGTGGGATTGGCACAAATGCAGATAATAGACCAGTGGGACAGAACAGAGCTGGAACACACACTGGTGTGCAGTTGGTTTATAAAACAGCTATTCACTAACTTGTTCTATTTCCAGTAAGGTACAAAAGTTTTATCAAGTCAAATTTAAACGTACTTTGCAGGCTAAAAGGTTTATGTTCATTTCTAGGAAATTTGTGTTTCTTAAATTATGCATTTCTAACTGAAAAAAAACCTGACACTTGAGTATAAAAATATTGGAATTTCTTTAAGATATATTTATCATTTTATTCTTGACTTACTATTATACTAGTAAACTTCTCTGCAGTTAGTAATAATAATAATAATTGATGGTGACAAGCTAATCTAACTTTGCATTATCCATTACAAATGCTTTAAATAGAATCTAAAGATGTGTTAATATACTTCAATTGGATGAATAATTAAATATAATCATTATGCTGATAATTTTTCTTCACTAATGACTTGTAAAGAAGAATTTAATCTACAGGATCATATTCAGCAAATAAAAGTAATTGTTATGTTAATACTTGCTAAATGAAGATGTCTATATCTAATAAAATTTCATGCTATTTATGTTAATTTTTTCATTATTTTCACCATTCTTATATGCTTTTTTTAGAAAAGGAAAACTTGAAGCATCACTGATGTTAGTTGTGAGTAACTCCATTCTACCATTTGTTT
>PVKS010037891.1:0-18314 GCA_004027875.1 Aplodontia rufa
ACACAGAGCTGACTTGGCAGCTGTGATGTTGGAGGTGGGGAACTCAGTGCCCGCTAAGCTAGTTTTTATTTCAAGTGCCTGCATGTCTGTGGCTGAGTTTGAAGTCTCCAGCGTGGTTAGAGTTAATTCCCATTAGGTTGGACTCCGCCCCTCTCTCCCAAAGGTAAAGCAAGGTTTTCAGGCATCACTGCAAAGAGCAGCTGGGATTCCCATCCCTGTCTGACAAGCTGTAAGAAGAAGTTTTTTCTCAGACCTGAGCACGAAGAGAGGGAACAAGTCAGTCAGTCTTCATGGTCAGAAGGTAAATACGCAACTTGGGCCAAATGCAATTGAAATGGCTGGATAAGAAACTGCTTTGCTCTCCCCTAGCTCAGCCCTCCTTCCCCCTTCCTTCCTCAGGCTTCCTGTCCTTTCATCTCAAAGCTCAGAGAAGCTGTTTTCTTCCCAAGGGCAGCTGTGTATTTTTACTTCCTCATGGTCTGTTGTTTGCACAGAGGCTAAGAGGAATCAGAGCTGGAGTCTTATTTCATATTGACAAGGTCTGAGGACCTAAGGATTAAGCCCTTGCTAGTTTCCCCAAGGGAGTTGGTAACCTGAGGAGAGGAAGCTCAAGGTCTCTGGGAGTGGAGAGAGGTATTCTGTTCTGACTTGTCTATACAAGTCAAAATGGATCTGGTTTCCCCAATGTGGTAGGTTGATCTCTCAGACTTGCTTAATTGGGGTTATGGGATTGAAATAGGATGATGAGGCTAAACTGAAATGCAGATGTTGAGGCCAGTAGTGCTAGAAATAAAAGATGGCATATTCATTCAGTAAATTTTTATAAGTTCCTACTGTGTGTTGAGCATGACAATTTCCAGAAGAACCTGCAGATGTTTAACTATAAATCCATTTCTGCAAAGGGAAGCCAAAAGCAGAAAGATCCTAGGAATTAGTGAGTGGTTGTGGGGTGAGACAGGAAGAGGAGTGATGTTCCCCTTCTTGAGTGACTTCAAATCTTCTCTTACTTATGAGAGAATGGAGTCTTATCTGGTAGAAATGGAGAGAATGGATATTAGGTACACTACAGACGTTATTTCATTTGAACTTTATGCTCCATCATCTCCATTTTATAGAAAAAACTGAAATTAAGAGTTTTAAACTGATTTGCCTCAAGTTCACATCTCCTGTAAGGGGCAGACCTCAGGACCCTGTCTTAGATCTAATTACAAAAAAATCTGGACTCTTTTTCCATTAAAACAGTATTCCTCAATTATAGGTTCCCAAGAGAATCAACTGAATATCTTGCAAAATGCAAATTCCCATAAGTTCAAATTCAGTGAATCTGGGAGGAAGGGATTGTAGTCTGCATTTTGAACAAGCATCAAGGGTGATTCTGATGGAGCAGAGTAGAGCCCTCACTTCAAGAAACACTTTCAGCCCACCATCTTTCCACACTGGCCAGGTCTACTCAGTGGAGATGATCAGCTCTTGGTGGCATTTTATTTCCATGGGGGTAAATGGACTATTGAGGATCAATAGTAGGACTGGAGCTATGAGCCTAAGGGCCTTGGGCATGCTTTACCAGAAAGTGCATTGTCGATAGGGCTTAACCATGTCTTGTCAGAGCAGCTGGCAGGATGAGTTTTCTAAAGAGTGGAAGTTCTGAAGCAGATCAAATGATCACTGAAGATAGGGACACAGGTCATCTGTCCACCTGGAGTAAAAACTGAGCTGAAGATCTCTATCTAGTTGGCAAAGCACAGAAAGATGGGAGTTCAGTGAGTGGCTTTTGAAGGGAGGGAGAATAATACCATGTGAAATTGCTGGGACTGGCTTTGAAGTTGTAATCCTCCTGCCTCAGCCTCCTGAGCTACTGGGATTACAAGCATGAGCCACTGTGCCTGGCTCAAATCATCTTTTTTATTTTTTTAAAGAATGATTCTTTTTTTTTTTCAAAGAGAGAGGGACAGTGAAAAAGAGAAAGATATAATCAATTTTATCTACTTTTTCATGTGGCCTCTGTTGCTCGGACACTTCACTGTGTACGTGGTGCTGGGGTTCAAACCCATGTCCTTCCACATGCCTGAGTCACTGCTCCATCCCCTCTAATCATTTTTATGTATGTGTAAATAAACCACAATGAAGTCTACTATTCTTTATAATTGAGGTGCACCAATTAAAAAAGAAGTGAGGTCTTCTTATAATCAACCAGATACATATGGAAAATAAAGCCCTTTGAGTGACTACATTAGGAGATGATTTCAGGCACAGGAGAACATTCAGCAATTCCCATCATGGAGCTATCCTGAGGAGGAAAATCTTCTGAGGGATACAGTTAGCAGAAAATGTGGAGAAAAATATTTGGGACATGGTAGTAGATTTTTTAAATAATTGTGTCAGAAACAGAAAGATCTAAAATGGTCAGGCTGCTTATATGCCCAGCTTAGTACAAGGGGTGACATTGGTCAAAGGCATTTCTCTGGAGCAGGACTCTTTATATACTAGAAACCTATGCCTGCTCATTTCTTAGAGAAGTCTCAACACTAAGATGTGTTTGTAACAGGATTCGTAGGTAAGCAATGTATTCTGTCTGGGGAAATGAGGGGGAAAGGCCAGCTTGAATTCCTTTGCTAACGTAAGTTCCAAAAAGTAGCTCTTCACAGAGTGGTCCTAAGAAAGCTGTTTTGCAGCCATGTTTTCCTCGGCAGCTGTATGTAAGTCGAGACTCCCTTTCTGACCACTTCCTATACTGATAATTAACTCATTGACTCTTTTGCTTCTACCCTGGTAACCTTGGTAAGGGAGTATTTTCCTTAACTCAGAAGTTACACAATAAGCTTCCTTGGAAACAAAAAGATTGCTTTTTTTTGGTGGGGAATGGGGAGGATATGAGGTAGAGGAACAACTTGGTTTATTTTTCACCACTAAGAAAAATGTAAGTGAAATGTTTCCAGTTTCATTGATATTAAGTGAGCTCGGTATATATGAGAGCAAAAAAGTGGGAAAAAACAAAGGCTTGGCAATTGGATATCACAGGAAGAGGAAGACTGCTCATTTTGAGTGAGAAGAAGCTAAGGGCAGCTTACCAACACACCAACAATGAGAGTTAGTGAAGGGATCACATTTGAAGGACAGTGGTCAGTTGCTCTCCATTCTGTCTGAGGACCCAACAAAAGGAACTGGCTTTAAGGTGCAGCAGAAAAGGTTTATAAAGAGATATAACAAGTGATTTGTTGACAGTGAGAGTTGTTAAGTTATTGTGAAAAAATGTAGATCCCCCTTTCCCTAGATTTCTTTAAAAGTAGTAGTAGAGATAACCATTTGACATGTATGGCTTAGGTGGGTTTTCTGCATCCTATCAGTTGAAGTGACCTCTATTCATGAGGCTGTGTTAGAATGGCTAGCATATCTCCAAAGATTAGCCACCATTAGGCTTTGGTGAGCACAGTAAATGCAGGAGAGACTGTATGTTTTCCACCCTACTTATTACAACTTTCTCACCACACTCAGTGCATCTCATACAACAAACTCTCAGAAACAGGCAGGTGACTCATTTTAGCAGATGGAGAAACTGAGGGAAGAAAGACAATATAATACCTAAAGAGAGAGATTAAAATGCAACCCTATCAATACCTGGTAACTGGACCACTCAGCAGGAACCCTATGGTGAGTTCTTGGCTCCTCAAATCCAGTGTGACAGTGAGACTACACATTTATGGAAAAGGAAATGAAGCTAATGCATACAAGAAACATGCACAAGGAATTAGGAAAGAACAAAGTGTAGCATTGTTCATGATTTTTATTGATGTGAATCCAAAGCGACCTAGCCAGTTTCTGGGAATGAACTTGGACTGTTTTGGAGGACTGTTATGAAGGGGATTACTTCATTGCAGGTGATGGAACTAAAAGCATTTGATAGAATGCATTTCCTTGTCCAGCACACATGCACTGGAACAGTGGGCACGCAGACTCCACATGTCCTGCTGCCTTCCTGCCCAGCCTTGGGAAGAGCCAGGCTGGGGCCCATGTACTCAAGAACTATGAGTGATTGACTCTGAAATCTATTTTTGACCTCATAAGGTCAAGTCTATAATTTAGAAAGGTTAATATTCAAAGTGTAGAGACTTCATCTCTCAAATGTGGAATTTCATGGTCATTTTTTTAAAGAGAGAGAGTTAATTTTCATCTGGTTTTATTTTTCCTCCACTTACTTGTGTATGTGGTGCTGGGGATCAATCTTCGTGCATGCTAGGCAAGCACTCTATCACTGATCCACCTCTCCAGCACCAATGATCGCTTTTAACTTCATATTATTTGAGTCCTGGAGAAAGAACATTAGCGAATTATCTGCGGTAGTGATTCTTATGGATGGTACTAGCTTACAACATTTCTAGTCTTAAATAGGAGGACCATCTCATCCCAGGTTGTTTGAAACTTTTCTTATTTTATCACTGAATGTCCTACATCATAGAACACTTATCAGCCCTAGGCACATTGGCATGGTTGCTCACCCTAGTCCTAAATGTAATAAAGACAATGAGTTTCTTTTTTTCTAAAATTGGAAGTACTTAATTTAAATCCTAAAGGACAATGTGTTTTCCTGCAACTAAACACCTTTCAACTGAATTTTGAAATTCTGCCTTTCTACATCTTGACTTCAGAATGCCACTTTTAAAATGAAATCATGGTGATAGTGGTGGGTAGTATTATAGTTTACTTAATAGTCTTACCGTCACAGATGAGGTCAACCTTATATCAGAATCCTTCCCCTTTTTTCTATCATGGTCTGGGTGCCACTCACTTCCTCTGCCTTAGGTTCTTTGCCCCTCCTACTGTTTGTCATACAGGAACTTTTGATCTTAAGGTGATGATGTTAGTAAGGGACATATGGGGTTAGTTCAGACTATAAACACTAAGCTTGAAACAACTAATGCTTTTGTTCTCCTGGTTTGTGTGAGAAAACTGGCCTTTCTCTTACATTCCTTCTCTTCCCCTCAAATTCTTTCCCATCCCTAAAGATTTTGTTTTGGAAATTCTGGTTTAGAAGTCATGGAGGCTTGAATTATACTACTGGGGAGCTGGACACAGTGGCACATGCCTATAATCCCAGCGATTTTGGAGGCTAAGGCAGGAGGATGCCAAGTTCAAAGCCAGCCTTAGCAACTTAATGAGACCCTCAGCAATTTAGCCAGATTCTGTCTCAAAATAAAGTGTAAAGAAGGTCTAGGGATGTGGCTCAGTGATACCTAGGTTCCACCCCTGGTATCAAAAAGAAAAAATACTACTGGGGAGATGATATAATGCTATTGTAGTAATGATATGGGGCAAAACTACAGGTGAAAGAGAGATGGGAAATGATGGCTCAGGCACTGAATCACTGTGTATCCTTGGGCAAGTCACTTGGCCTTCTGACCCTTAGTTTACTCATTTGTAAATTGAGGGAAAATACCTCCTTTCTTACCAACTTAAGACAATGGTTCAATGGTTCGGCAGAGTACACGAAATAATGTATTCAAAGGGATTGTGATGATGCTGCCAGTAGTTGTGTGCTAGCTTTTTTCTCTCCTGTTCTGGGCCTGGGCTTATTCATCAGGAAATGAATCCATAACAGAGGGCTGCCTGTGCTTTTCATAATCATACAAACGCCAACATAACAAGAAGGAGGATTACCTCATTGCGGCCAAGCATACCTGTTTTTCTAACAGCAATTACTCAAAATTAGCTGCACTTCTTCCCCTGTTGCCTTCAATCCCTCATCACATCTTTCTCTCATTCCCCCTACTCTCAAGCACAAAGCCTTATTCCCAGGGGCCCAGCTCAGGGCACTTTCTTCCCAAACCCTAACATTCCAAAGTAAGCACCTGCAATTTACGATCTCTGCTCCCTTCCTGAACAAAACACATAGCACAGAATACATATGTATCAAGAGGGGAATTGTGGTGCAGAGAAAAAAGAACATTTATACTAAGAATCAAATAACCGGGCTCAGGTTTGGCTAGTGTACCTAGCTAGTCTTTACCCTTGGGTAAAGCACTTCCTCTCCATTTTCCCATCTGTAAAGTGATGGGGAGGGAGGTTAGCATTGTGTGCTAGCAAAGTGCTGGACTAGGAATCTGCAGATTAGGTTTCTGGTTCCGGTGTTGCTGCTTGCTAACTGTGGCTGGGGAAAATCACTTCCCTCTTTACTGGTCCAAACTCCCCCATATGTAAAACAAGAAGGTTGGATTAGGTGATTCATTAAGGTCCCTGCCAGTCTGGAAATTGGATGATTCTATGAAAGGGTTTCATTAAACAAACATGAATTGTAATACCTACTCTATGCCAGGCATTGTTTGATGATGCCTGCAAGAGGGCTCCTGGCTGAGACCCTGAGACCCTGAATATAATTGCTGCTTGCTCCTGTTAGTGTCACAAATTGGCAATATGTGGTAGCCCTATACTAGTTCCTGCTTCTCTCCTCTTTAGGGTCTACCCCACCACATCCTTTCCCAGCCTCACCACCTATAACTTTAAACAATGGTGATGAATCATGGAGAAGTTTCTGAAACATACTCCACCATCTGCCTGCTGGAGACATTCACGGTGCTGTCATCAAGCTGTAGTGCGGTCTCCAGCCACCCTAATAGAGAACCTGGCCAGACAGCAATGGCAGATTAATGGATTGGGAGGGAAGTGGTGGATTTTTTGACAGAGGGGTCTGTGAAAGCCATTTTTGAACTGGGCTGAGGAGGCTAGATCTGGAAAATCTCTCAGCAACTTGAATCTGAGATTACTTGTTCCAAAATGGACCTTGAAAGGTCCTTACAACTATGTATGCTTGAGTCAAGGCAGAGAATGACTGATTCTGATCTGTTTCAGAGACATGAGAAGCTTTCTTTTTTTTCAAAGAGAGAGAGAGAGAGAGAGAGAGAGAGAATATCAATTTTATTTGTCTTTCATGTGGCTTTTGTTGCTCTGACACTTTATTGTGTATGTGGTGCTGGGGTCCGAACCCACATCCTCGCATGTGCCAGGGAAGCACCATAACTGCTGAGCTACCACTCCAGCCCCATGAGAATCCTTCTTAACTATAAATAGCAAATGATGAAGAGACTTTTCTTTATAGCCATTCTAGAGTTAACCAACACTGGCTGGAATCTTGCCTCCCATTTCAACTGTATGAAAAGTGACTGAATGGTGCTCTATCAGTGACAGGAATAAGGTACAAGATTGGGTACCTTTTATTTTATTCTATTCATTTCAACTTGGCTGACATATCCCAGTGACAAGCCCACAGTAACACAGTGTTGATCATCCTACCCTAATCAAGCAGAAACATCTTGCCACTCCATGGTGAGCTTGCCTGCCTTCTTACCCCTTCCATAGGGACAGGCCTGTGATTCTTCTTCCTTCTTCCATCACTTTCTAAAAGCATTTTTATTCATGACATTCTCATGATATTGCCTCTTTCTGGGCCTCCAGGCCTGCAAGACCATTCAGCTGGAATTCCCAGGGACTCTTGGGGCAGTTTTGTTTTCCTTCAGATTCTCTTCCCACCACTAGGTCTGTGCTGTGTACCATAGTTATAAGCTGGTTGATATGGCTGCATTTGGGTTGGCAGAGCAGTCACTAATTGAGTTCTATGATTATTCCATTGCAGGCTAGTGATTATAGAACTCTGAACCAGGCAGAAGGAAAGGAAGATGGAAAGCAGAATCCCACAAAGACCCAAATGGTCTTTGGGAGGCTAATCTCATCCAGAAACAAGGGCCAAGAGGCATATACATGAACCCCAGGACTGTCCAATCAGATGAAAAATAAGTTCATGGAATCTACATGCTAACTTTTCCATTTGGTGCAGTGACCCAAGTGATCTTCCCATCTCTGAAGAGAAACCTGAGACCATGAGGAGCAGCCTGACCCTGGTGGGGACCTTCTGGGCTTTCCTGTCCCTTGTTACTGCTGTGGCAAGTTCTACCAGTTACTTCCTGCCTTACTGGCTCTTTGGATCCCAGTTGGGGAAGCCAGTGTCATTCAGCACATTCCGGAGGTGCAACTACCCTGTACGGGGAGAAGGGCACAGTCTGATTATGGTTGAAGAATGCGGCCGTTATGCCAGCTTCAGTGCCATACCAAGCCTGGCCTGGCAGATGTGCACAGTGGTGACAGGTGCTGGCTGTGCTTTGCTGCTCCTGGTGGCACTGGCTGCTGTCTTGGGCTGCTGCATGGAGGAACTCATCTCCAGAATGATGGGACGTTGTATGGGAGCAGCACAATTTGTAGGAGGTAAGACTGTGTCCCTGGGGTTGAGTACGTAGGAGAACCTTGGATAGGGGATGTGGAGAGTGTGGCCTTATGGGAAAATCCATCCTTGCCTCTTCTACTTATCTGACTCTAAAGGCTATGAATGGGGACTTTTTTTTTAATACCTAGTCTAGGAATTCCCAAGGTACAAATACATCAGGGTTTTATTCATACCAAAATTGGCTAGTAGGAAGAGTTGATATCTATCTCATAGCCTCTATTTTTGTCACCAGAAGTATGCCCATTTAAGAATATTATCCAGAAGTTGATCTCAAAGTAAAACAGAATAGAGTAGTGGTCACTAGAGGCTAAGAGTGGGAAAAGGAAGTAAGATAGATGAGATAAGATAATGAGAATAAAAATATAGCAGGTTTTTAAGGAACAATACAGGACCCAGAAGAAAGGCAAGGGATCAGTGGACGGGAGGAGGGAGGTAGAGGAATATGGGGGGCGGGATATGGAACAAATTGTATTGCAGAATTGTGTGCATTTAGGAATATGTGAAAACTAATCCCAACATTATGTAAAACTATAATGCACTAATAAAAATATATAAAAAATAAAAATACAAATGCTCTTCATAAAAATATGGTCAAATAGGAGGAATAATTTCTAGTGTTCTATAGCATGGTAGGGTGACTATAGTTAACAATGTATATACATATATATGTATATGTATGTACATATATATATTATATAGAATTTGAAGAGAGGAGTTTGAAGGGAGGAGTTTGAAATCCCCCAATATAAAGAAATATTTGAGATGGAAGTGCTGATTTCCCTGATTTGATCATTATATGTCATACACAGGTATTGAATGATCACACTGTACCCCATAAATAAATGTAATTATTATGTGACAATCAAAACCAAACCAAACCAAAAAAATCGCACATTATTACAGAATTCAGTTTGGCACAGTTAAATTCACTGTAATAAAATAGTTCTCAATGCAAAAATTTTTGAAAAAACATACTATCCACTTCTGTCTTCCAGTGATAACAACACATATGCTGGTATTACTGCCCCAATATGAACTTGATATCTAAGAGCCCTGATCTCTAGTAGTTATCTCAGAGGACAGTGATCTGATAAACACATACATGTATGTGCTAATTACTAAGAGTCCTCATTAAAAAAATGAGTCTCTCATAGTAAAATGCTAGGTGCCAGACAGACTGTAGGTGACTCCCTTTGATTGGACAGCCATTCACTTAGTCTACCCAGGTTTCTTACAGAACAGAGGCCTGAATTCACCCTACTTGTCCCTTTCCTTATTCAGGCTCCCCTTAATTTTAGTACAGCCACCGTGGGACACTGGGAATCTATGAATGGGTGAGAAAAGAGCAAAATGCAGTAATGGCCAACAGCAGGAAGGCAAAGGGGGTCAGTTAATTTGGACTGTCTGAGAAGAAATGCTAAATTAGATAGGCATATATAGGTGTGCATATTTGTGCTGTTTTTTTAAGCCTAGATGGGACACTGGGGAAAAGTGCTGCTAGAACCCCCTGCTAAAATTAGTTATTATTACAGGGCTTTTAAATCATTATACAATTCATTAACACTATCATCTCTATTAGCATCACGTGTGGGCGACTAGAGTCAGGAAACTTGGATTCCACTTCTGTTAATTTTACTACATTGCTCTGTGACTCTCATGGGCAAATGACATGACTTTTTCTGTGTTTCATTCTCCTTGAATTTGTTCCCCAGCAATGCAGGTCAGACCTGAATTTTCTTTCTTCTTTCCAATGATTTCATTCAGTTAGTTGGCCTTGGAGTGAGATGGTAGTAATGAGCTTAAGTAATGAGAGACACACACACAGAATCAACTTTTTTCATTTTTTTAAATTCAGAAACATTACACTGACACAGCAATATCTATGTTCATAGTAGCTCAATTTACAATAGCTAAATTATGGAAACAACCCAGATGTCCCTCAGTGGATGAATGGATCCAAAAACTGTGGTACATATATACCATGGAATTTTACTCAGCAATTAGAAACAATGATATTGCAGCCTTTGAAGGTACTTGGATGGCTATGGAAGAAATAATGCTGAGTGAAATCAGCATAATCCAGAATCAACTTTTATTGAGCTTTTTCACATGGCTTTCGTTGCTCTGACACTTAGTTGTGTGTGTGGGTGCTGGGGTTTGAACCCATGTACTTGCACATGCCGGGCAAGTGCCATAACCGCTGAGCCACGGCTCCAGCCCCTGGGATGGTAGTTATTAATGTGAGTGGGTAGATGCAAAGGATGCTACTCATCATTCTATAATTCACAGGGGGAAGACATCCCTCAACCTCAACAACAAAGAAATACCCAGTCTCAAATTTCAATAGTGCCAAGAATGAGAAACCCTGGGCTAAGATACCTTAGTTTATTGGTCTGATTCTGTAAAGCACCAGATTTTTTGAGCCAGTTGAGGGGATACATTCTGGTTATCTCTGATCAGACTTTCATTATAAATGTTTGAAATCTAAGTTACTATTCTACCCACCCTCATCTTTGAATTTTCCTACTTTTTAGTCACTAATGGGTTTTCTAGAAAAAATGAAAAGTTTATAAGATTAGTTTTCTTTTTCCTTTACCTTAAAAGCAATGACATCCAACCAGATGCTAACACCAATCTAAGCCAATGATTTTATTTCCCTTTGGGAATTCCATGGGGATCAGAATTGAGTCTTTGGTTCATCTTTCACCTACATTCTTAGACATGCTTTAGTTAATTGAGTACCTTTATAGAAACATTATTTCAGCAAGTGACTCTTGACTAACAAGGCAGATGGAGTGCTTACTATTCATACATATAACCCCAGGGCCCAGCTCAGTTCATGGCACAGAGCAGGTGTTCAGTAACTGCAGAATGAATGAATGCATGCCTAAAACAGTATCTACTGCATGTTAGGATATATTGAATATGTGAGATCTAGATTAGTTCACATCCTTTCTTTTCTTTCCAGGTGGCCATGCAGGGCTCTTAGCCCCCTGAACTCTTTTGTCAGAAGATAAGAGAGTGACAACTTAGTTCTGCTTACATTCTTAAATTTCCAACAGAGAGGGAGGAGAGGCTAAGGGAAGGAATCAGAATATCAGTAATAACAGCCTCCATCAGACTCCAATCATTAATAGCCTTCTTCCTCCTGGAGGCTTGATTGATATTTTTATAGAATAACTCTGATGGTACTCCATATGAATTTTAGTTTACCTCATCTCCTCGCTCTAGAAACTCAAAGGAAATTGTTGAGTCAGAATATGGGAAGGTATGGGGATTTGGACATTCCTAGGCTGAGTGGGACAGAAGTTTGACCGAGTGGCAGGTGTCATACACAAGAAGTCAAAACATGAATTCCTCTTTAGTCTCAAATGATTCTGCCTTCTATATTCCCCAAGACCCTTGCTCATAGGAACATGATCATGGTATTCACATTGTGATGAGTATCTTCAACCTTCAAGGTGAAAGTGTTGTTTGAGCATAGTCCTACAAAGGGTCAAGAACAAGGCTATGCTGCAAGGTTTATCCAGGCAGAGGACTGATATTGGGATAGATTGCTAGACCTCTACAACTACCCTATCTGTAACACTACCCAAATAACAGCCCTTCCTGCCTCCTTTTTTAGAAACTGGTGACTGTTAAGGTTATATCAGATGTGAAAGAATGAAGACTGATTAGATGTACCATAATTTGTAGGATCCCCTTGGCACATGACCATTATCTATTGCTTTTCACATGTTTTGGATCTGACTCTCAGAGATGGGCTTTGCCACTGGCAGGAAGTCAAACCTGGGTGGCACTTGGAGCTCCATGGATAAAAGACACAAGAGAAAGAGCTGTGGGGGTTAAGTTTAAGCTTGTTGTTCAGATGAGGGGAATTGATTTTGTTGCTTTAGGCCTGGCTGCTTCTGGGCAGCTAGTGCATTAACCGAAATACATCAGGGGAGGAGCCAATTGTTTCAGGTCTGGATTATCTCTGCCAGACCTCAAACCACTGAAGAGCTGGAGTATCCATTAAGAACTACCTCCTCCCCCTGCCTGACTCTTGTTCCCTGGTCTGGCAGCTGCCCACAGAGATGAGTGGTGGGAAGTGGGAGAGACAGGAAGAAATAAAGAGCTGCTGGCCTGAGTCATACTCAGCAAGGTGACCTGATGGGGCCCTTGGGTCCCATTTACTCCACCTGCAGCTGATCCAGCTGGACAAGCCTACGGTCCAGAGAACCTTCCACTGGGACCTTTGTGCCCTGCTCTGTCCGGTGAAGGAAACATCTGGCCAGGAGATTATTTCGACACTGGGGATGCTGAGCTTTCCAACCAGTTGGCTCCCCTGGTCCCTGAGAACATGGTCATTATTCACATCCCCCTGTGTATACATATGCAAGATGCTTGTGAATTATCCTCTATCTTCAGTGAGAGCTAAACGAAGAAGGAATAGGTGAGAAGTAAATATAAGGAACATCTTGGTAGGAAAAAAAGTGTAAGATGTTGGATTGGGTTACTCAGGGGAGGCCAAGAATCTTTCTAGAGCAGGGAATGTATCGGAATCATCTGGAATACTTAAAAGAATGTGAACTCCCCGATTTCCCTTCTGATATACACAGCAACAGGTGGAAGGCTGCATGTTTTGAAAAATGTCCTCAGTGACTCTAATGTATATGCTGTGTTTCCTTTCCTCAAACCAAAGGTGGATCACTACTCTGGGTATTTTTTATTTGTTAAAAGGGACAGAATTTAGCATACCCAGACAGGCCACAATGCTTTTGTCTATGTAAGATTCTACTGCTACATTATTCAAGCTGAAAGAAAGTTGCCACTGGAAATAGAACACTGAGAACTTGTTTCTCAAAAAATTTCCATCTTTCTAAAAGCTGTGATCTTTCAATACAAGTATATGTTATGTAATGATTAAATCAGGGTGATTAACATATTATCTCAAACATTTATGATTAATTTGTGAAGAGAGCATGCAAAATCCCCTCTTCTAGCTATTTTGAAATATACAATGGTTATAGTTATTCTAGTTATTGTTAACTATATTCACCCTGCTGTGCAATAGAATACCAGAATTTATTCCTCTTATCTAATTGTAACTTTGCACTCATTTATTATGTGTTAATTAAAAACTATCCTCTGCATAAACTGTGTATTTTCTAGAAGGTCCAGACATCATATCATTTATAATTACTGTGCTGAGTAAGTGGCGTTCTGTTTTAGACATGACATTTAGAAAGTTAACCTCCTAGCAAAGACTCATGTAGCAAATTGAAGCAAAGCAGAAAATATTGTCCAGAGCTTGACTCCCAGTCTTGGGCTTTATGCACTGGTGCTTTTATTTTTCTTCTTTCCTTTCAGAAACAAATGCTATCTCAGTGGTTTTTTCCTTTGGTCCTTGAACTACATGCATAAGAATATTATTACCTGTGGTGGGGCTGGAGTGGTGGCTCTGCACAATCGTGCTTGCCTGGTATGCGCAAGGATGAAGGTTTTTTTTTGTTGTTGTTGTTGTTGTTGTTTTAGTTTCCAAATATAAACAATTTTTTATTTGTTGAATATGGACTCATAATTAAGGGGGAATCATTATCAAACAATCAAGAACAAATGTATATTCACATAGCAAGCCAAGGCTGATGCCATTCCATGGTTTCCCCCCTTAGGTTCCCCATTGGGGGAAACAAGGATGCAGGTTTGAACCCAAGTACCAAGTACACAGCCAAGTGTTGGCGCAATGAAAACCACATGAAAAACTAAATAAAAGTGATTCTTTCTCTGTCTCCACTGTCTCTCTCTCTCTAAAAAAAGAGAATTACTTGTGGTGTTCATACAGATTCCTTAATATTTTGGCCTAGTCTAACGGCCTGCTAATCTGCATTTTACACAATGTCTCATCCTGATTTGATTTTTAAATATATTATGAAATATTTTAGATGTATACACTGCTCAGCTTAAAAAATAGTATGTTGCCAATAGAGTTGAATAATTTTTCTTACCCCAATCACATTCCCTAGTCCTCATGGCAAAGGTTACTACTCTCTCATATGTTTGATTTATTATTTCCCAGCATGATTCCAGTATACACTAAAATTTAAGAATCTCTGCTCCATGTTGTTCATGGTATTGGTTCATCCCTTTTCTTACATCTCTGCCTATACATATTTACCCATCTCTCAAAGGCAAAGGTACAATGCAGCCAGTCTGTGAAGCCTCCACTGATCTACTTTTGACATCTCTGGTAGATGTGAACACTCCTATAACTGTGAGACAGTATATGGGATCAAATGAACGGGAGAGGTGAGTGGGGGAGTTCACTGTGAAGGGAAAGCTGAGACATAGTCAGAGGGCAGGTTGTAAAATTTTCAGTTATATTTAAGTCGAAGTGACTATCAGTGCTATAAACTGAGCAGATTAATAACAAATTAATCCATACTATGCTTGTCCTCAAAACAATAAATTCAAACTTCCTAATGACAATGTTTGGAAAGGAGAGTTGGCTGTCATGCAAAGATAGGGAACATGAAGATAGTGAAGGAGAGTGTAGGAAAACAGCTGCTCACTCAACAGTTGCACTTGTGAATGGGGAGTAAGACAAAGAGGGTTGGTAACACCAGCAAGGAGGCTACTGCTGCCAAGAGACTAAGATCTGGCACCTATCTAATTGAGAATGTGTGGTTGGGATGGAGTTATGCAGCTGTTAGGATGTGAGAAAATAGTCATTCTGGGAGTAGGGGAAGGTTGAAGGCAGCTGGGAGGTCTGGAAAGACGACTCTAATTTTTGTCTGAGATTTTGCACCTGAGTATTTGTATTGGTGTTGAAGTTGCTGCAAGGGCTGAGGCTAAGCAAGGGTCCAACTCCAGGTGTCTGTCTGCTGGGTCAGTGCAGTGCATTCAAAGTATAGCCACCATGTTTGTGAAGGACATCTGATATATTTTGATAGGTGATTCTTATGCAGCAAATTATTTGAGGAAGAGAAGCAAGATGGCAGTCCATTGGATAACTGCCCGTGTACAGTAGGGAAGGGAGGATAGTAGCACACTCTAACGGGACTGTCTTATCCTTCTGAGAGACAGGTAAGGATTGAGAATGCCTAGCTGAGCATATGCAGTTGGGACAGTCTTCTCCAAATATTACAGTGAGAAGGGCCATGAAACTGGGAGTGAGCAATGATGCGTAAGAGAAGAATGAACCAGAACTGCAGCTCATGTGTGACAGGACTGGATTTAAATTAGTTTTCTCTGCCACCAAGTTTTCTGCTCTTAATATTTTTAGTGCTGCTTTTCTTAAGTGTTACCAGGACCAGATGTGTAAACATCACAGAATATTTTAAAAATGCATATTCCTAGGCTACAGTTACTAAATTAAATACCTGGGGTTGAACTTTAAGAATATACATTTTGGGGGCTGGAGCGGTGGCTCAGCAGTTACGGCACTAACCTGGCATATGCAAGTGTACAGGTTCAAATCCCAGCACCACCTATACAACTATGTGTCAGAGCAATGAAAGCCATGTGAAAAACTCAATAAAAATTGATTCTTTCTGTCTCTCTCTGTCTCACTGCCCTTCTCTCTTTTTTTAAAAAAGAACATACATTTTGATTTTAATTTTGTTTTTAATATGCCCCTACTCTTCCAGAAGGTAACAAGACCTGGCAATGGAAAATGACTTCCCTGTTGATATTTACAGCACATCTTCACAACCCTAAATTGATGAGAAGAACTGTGGGGAACAAATATAATTGAGGATGAATTACCCTGTAACTTCATTTTTATTTTTAATGTGTCCCCAGGGCATCTTTTTCCAGCCATAATCAAATGTAATGAACTCAGATGTCACTTACAAGTCAAATATCTCCATGAAGTATGTTTATGACCTGATGTGCTCACTTATCTAAAAGGCAGGATGAGGGTATGGAGGTGGTGTGAGCACAGATTGGGCACACACTGGGGCAGGTGCATGCCTCACAGAGATCTCTGGTCTCTGGCCAAGTATCCTGCAAAATTACAGAAAAACAGCTTCAACAAGACATCTTTTGAACTGAGCCCTGTTCAGTTTTTGGATTTCTAGCTGTTTGGTATTAAGACAGAGTTGCAAAGAACAGATTAGCATAGGAATTATAGGTAGAAACTGGGAGAGGACCCTCAGGGAAAAGCAACTATTTGATAATAATAAATCTTTGTTGAGTACTTTCTATGTAGTAGTCATTTTATGTATATTAATCTCATTGATTGTTGAAATGGCTGTGTAAGATACAGTGCTAATATTGTTTCCATTAAAAATGATGTAACTAAGGCACAGAAAGTTCAACTAGGTTCCCTGAAGTCACACAGCATTTAGGTGGCAGAGCAGGAATTTGAACTCAGGTCTATGTTGACTCCAGAACTTTCTCTCTCTCTCTCTCTCTCCCTCTCTATCTCTATCTATTTGCTTTTTGAGGAAAAGGAAAAGAAGTTTTATTGCTTTGTTAGCAAAGGAGAAACACAGGGGACTTCTGACCCAGAGGCAGCAATTCTGCCCATCAGGGGAAATATGTTCTAATTCACTTATTAATTTGGTAGATAGTCATTTCTAAGATCTTCGGATGCCATTCCCAACTCTGGGTTACTTCACAAAACCTATTCTCTTAAGCCATCATGTTTTGCTGTCTTTCTAGATCTAATGCCTGTACAGTGCCTAGTGTCTGTTAGAGATAGTCTTGACAACGTAATCAATCTAGACAACCATCTCCAGAAAAATAGAGCCTCTAAATGCTGATAATCTCTCTGATCAGTAAGAAAAAGTATTATCAGTAAGTGACTACATGATCTTGGGTAAATCCCATTTCCTTTCATGGCCTCAATAAGTATATCTGTAACAGGGAGGAACAGAGGAAATGTCCTTTCCTCTCAAAGGTTCTATGATTATAGCAGATATCTAGGATGATTTCCCAAATACTGTGGAAGTGTCTTTAGATGGCTTGTCCCTTGGGGAGTGTAGGTTAAAGAAGCTGCATTCTCTGAAACAGATGCATTTATTGAGCACTTCTTATCTACCAGACATCAAGGATATAGAATTGAAGATAAATAGGCTCTTGCCTTCAAGGGATACATGCTCTCATGAGGAAAACAGATGACAAAGCACTGTGAAGAACATACATTCCGGGTATTTCAGCGAGTAGAGTAAGCACAGGGTGCAATGGGAACCAAGGGGAGGAACATATATCAGCCTGCGGACTGGGGAGAGTAAGGGAAGACTTTAGGGAGAAAGAAATCCCTGACCTGATCTCAGCATGGTGAGGCCTGAGGAGCAAGGGGGCTGAAGAGGGAGGAAGGCTCCCCACTGCTGTGCCAAGAAAGGCACCCGTCCAGGACTAATTCCTGCTTGAGAAGTCAGAGTTCTTGCTGGTCCCGGGGATCTGAATGTGCATATTGGAAAGTAGAGCTGATGTTCTTTTGTAAACTAGCATTCTTTTCTCCCTGGTCTCTGTGGGAAAGCTCAGTCTATTTACTCTTCCACAAAGAGTAGACACTGGAGAAGGAAAAGGCTTAGTTTTCCTTTCCAGTTTTGTCTTAACCCATTGTGCATACTCTGGGTCACCTCCTCATATCATAGGATTTTAATTTATCTGTGGTCAAAAGCAGGGGTATTGTTTTACTGCTGCTGGACAAATTCCAAAGCCTAGGAAGGTCTTCAAGCCACCAGTTTCATTTCCTGTAAGGCTATGAGACAGATAAGAACGCTTTCTAATTTTAAGCTTTCTTCAGAAGGGAATTTCTAACCTTAATTGGTCATTTTTTCCAGTTCTAGAACCTTTCTCACTTTCATTTAGTTCTCCCCATATCACTTTTTAAGCCCTTCTCACTACTTAAAGTCCTTATCTTCTCCCATAGGCTAAGTAGTGAGAAAAATTGGTTATCATGTGGCACACACACTTGGAGAATACTTAGAGATTTTCTTCCTAAAAAAATTCATCATTTGTGGAGGCTGTATCTAAACTCAGGCCTGTGTGAAAGGTAGTCAATCTCATGTATTAGACCCAGCAAAGGTGGAGCAACACATAATCTAAGGCAATCATA
>PVKS010037892.1:0-18327 GCA_004027875.1 Aplodontia rufa
CTGGAGGCGTAGGGTGGGGGACAGGGTGGGGGGAGGGCTTAGGAAGGATATCTAGGAGACTGAGGGTGGGAATATGGGGGAATCATCTCAGAAGGAGATCTCTGTCCTACATGAAATATCCATTTAACTCTGGGGTTCTTCTGGGGGAAACAGCAACAGGGGGAACCCAAGCTGGGCATCCTTGACATGGCGTTAGCCCTGGATAACTAAGTATATATACATTTGTTCTTGAGTGTTTGATAATGTTTCCCTCTCAATTGTTACTCCATATCCATCTGATAAATAATAATAAAGTGCGCAGTTGAGTGGCGTTGTGTACATTCACGGCGCTGTACAAACACTGCCGTGGCCTGATTCCAGAACATTCCCATCGCCTGGGAAAAGAAACCCCGTAACCCTGAGCAGTGATCCCTGGCCCTCCTGACCCCACGAGAAGGAGGTGGCTACTGGTCTACCTCCCGGCTCTGGGTTTGCTCCTCTGGGCGTTTTGTATGAATGGAATCTTGTGGCTTGTGCCCTGCTGTGCCTGGCTTCTCTTAGCAGAACGTCTTTGAGACGTTATCGACCTCATATGCATCTGCCACATTGTTTTTTTAAGAGAGAGAGAATCAGTTATATTTAGTTTTTCACGTGGCTTTCGTCGCTCTGACACTTCATTGCGTACATGGTGCTGGGGTTCGAACCCGCGTCCTCGCACATGCCAGGCAAGCGCTCCAGCCACTGAGCCACCGCTCCTGCCCCGTGTTTTCTGCATTTTGTTTGCCCATTTGCCGGCTCATGGCCGTTGGGTTGTTTCCACTTGAACTCTCTGCGTGACGCGTGTGTTTCCAGTCCTGTTGGGCACGTTGCTTGGTCACAGGGCAACTCCCCAGGTTGCTCTCCAGAGTAGTTTCCAAAGCAGCCGCACAGTGTGCCTTCCCCGCAGCGCTCTGAACGTCCATGCTCCGTGCCCTTGATCGTGGCCAGCCCAGGGGATCAGAGAGGTCCAGTGGAGGGTTCTGAGCAGAGGAGGGTTTGGGTTTTGTTTTTTTTTTTAAGAGAGAGGGACAGTGAGAGAGAGAGAGAGAAAGAAAGAAGCAATTTTTTATTTAGTTTTTCATGTGGACTTCATTGCTCTGAGACTTCCTTGTGTACGTGGTGCTGGGGTTTGAATTCATAAATTCACGCATGCTGAGCAAGCGCTGTAACCGCTGAGCCACTGCTCCAGCCCCGAGGGTTTGGGCTTTGTTTTGTTTTTTAAAGATAAAGTCAGAGGGCTGGAGCAGTGGCTGGCATGCGCGAATACATGAGTTCAAACCCCAGCAACCCATGTACACAACTAAGTGTCAGAGCAACACAAGGCATGTGAAAAACTCAATAAAACTGATTCTCTTTCTCTCTCTCTCACTGTCCCCTCTTTATTTTTTTTTCCTGTCCTCTCTTAAAAAAATAAAAAAATAAAGTTGAGACAGAGTGAAGGAAAGAGAAAATCAATTTTATTTAATTTTCCATCTGTTTTTTTAGTTTTTCTGACACTTGGTTGTGTGTGTGTGGTGCTGGGATTTGAACCCGGACCTCATGCATGCCAGGCAAGCGCTGTACCGCTGAGCCACTGCTCCAGCCCTGAGGTTTTGGGCTTTGTTTTGTTTTGTTTTTAGTGTCTATAATAGTTCATTCAAAAGTTGGGATAATATTAACATTAATCAGCTTTTGTGTAAAAAATATAATGAAAATTTCCCTAAATACCTCATTAAAAAAATCTAGGTAGGCTGGGCAGTGAATTACTTAACAATTCTTTTTTAAAATTCGTTCAAGATAGTGTTACATTTAGGAGGGAAGCAAGCCAAGGCTGATGCCCTCGCATGGTCTCCCCCCCACCGCCTCCCTCCAGCAGCCTTGATGTCCCTCCTGTTCCCTCCCCGCTCCCTGACACCCTCCCTTCATCCCCCAGCGTCCTAGGCAGGCTCCCCCTGCTCGTGTAAGAAATTCACCCGTGTTGAGGTTATTAGCTTAGCCGGCTGCCAGTCTGTTTCCGATTGCATTCCACCTTCCACATATAAGAGAAAACATTCGACCTTGAGTCTCTGAGTTTGGGATATTTCAGGGTTTGGGTTTTAACAAGATCCCTCAGAGGAGGAGATTGAAGGGAAGCAAAACAGGAAGTGGGGGAACCAGTGAGCAGGCTACTGCAATAGGACCAGCAATAGCTGGTGTCCTGCGGCCGGGTTGTAGCAGGCAGGGAGATTCAGCAGGACCAGCCCCTCTTTCTCAGCTTGCGCAGTAGGGAAGCTTGGTTCAACACTAGGGGATGAGGAAGAAGGGACAGCCACAGCCTTGATTTAGAAAGCGCCCCTTTGGGGATGAGGCTCCGTGGTAGAGTGCTTGCCTAGCCCAGGTTCACTCCCCAGCACTGAAAAGGAGCAGCCCTCTCGGTCGCTTAGCGCTAACCCTTCTGCCTCCGCGCCCTGCGAGTGCAGCCAGTGGTGCCCAGGGAGTTAGAGGAATGGGGAGGCCATTCATTTCACTTTCAGGCTGGTTAAAAGGTGCGTAGGCTGCAGCCTGCGGGACTTGTTTCCGAGGCCACTTAGGGGATTATCTTGAGAAAAATTGTCCTGTGAGTGATTTGTGGGCCTGGTGGGGTGGCCAATCCCTGGCTCCTTCCTCTTGCCTGGGAAGGGTTGAGGCTTGTTCCTCCCGGAGTCAGCCACACAGTTCACACTTGCTCCTTCCTGCTCTTGGGCAGTGCTCTGGGTCCCAGGAGGTGAGGTGGGGAGAGTGACCATAGCCTACAAGCAGCAAGGAGGGGACACATCTCTCCTCCCCACCAAGGGTGGCTACACACTTCAGCTCTGGCCTGACACAGTGACACATGCCTGTAACCCCAGCTCTGCAGGAGGCTGAGGCAAGAGGATCCCAAGTTTGAGGCCAGCCTCAGCAACTTAGATAGACTTTGTCAAAAAAAATAAGAAGGGCTGGGGAGTGACTCAGTGGTGGAGCACTTCCTTAGTGGGGGGCTCTGGGTTCCATCCCCAGACTGCAAAAAAAAAAAAAAAGACAAACCAGTAACAACGGAACCTGGGGTTATACAGCTCGGAGTCCAACTCTGGCTTCTGTATTATTAGCTGTGTGACCCTAAGCAGGTGACTTGACATTTCTGATCCCCTGTCCTTCAATCCCTTAAAAAGGGTGAAATAACCGCACCTACCTAGAGGGTTCTTAGGAGGATCACCTGGGGCGATGTGCGCAGACTGATTGCCATTTCTTTCGTCACCCCATGAAAGAGGGACATAAAGCAGCCCTCTGTTATGCACCTGTTGTGTATCAGCAGTCTGCTAAATGATTTAGTCACCTTTATGGTGTCTGGTTGACCTCCTGATATCCCTGCCACATGGGAATGATGGTTCCTGTCACAAAGAGCCAAGCAAAATGCAGAAATGAAGCCACTGCATTTGGGTCCCAGAGAAGCAGAAGAGAAGACAGGATTCAAACCCAGGACTTGCACTTGTGATATCTGTCTTGTCTCCCGCTCTCCCTATCCCTTGCAGCGCTGGGGACAGAACCTAGGGTCTCGCAAATGCTAGATGCATGCTTCACCACTGAGCCGCCCCAGCCCCTACACCACGTCCCCCTGAGCCGCCCCAGCCCCTCCGCCACGTCCCCCTGAGCTGGCCGGCATAGGTTGTTGGGATGAGCTTCTTACAAGCACCAAGCGCCAGTGCACCTTGGGAGTGAGGCCTCCTTGGCAGCCACTGGGCCTCAGTGGCCCCGGTCTGCCTCTCTTCCAAGGCTATCAGCTGGGGCCTGGGTTGCCTGACCCCCGCTTCTGGGGCCCCAGCAGCCGCACCTGCACCCTCCCAGCTCTCACTTCGCTGAGGATCAGGAGCACCGGACCTTCCCGGATGCTCCGGCTCCTTCTTGAAGTGGTGATGGTGGCGACATCAGTTACCCCGATTTTATTTTCTGGGGCTGGGGGAGCTTCTTTCACGCTTCCCAGTCTTCCCCCTGCATGGCCCCCTTCTTCTCTCAAGCCTCCCTCTTGCAGCCCAGAATAGTCCCAGCTGTGTGGCGAAGGTTCCAGAGTTTGGAATGGCAACTGGGTTCTATTTATACTCCAGCCGGAAGGAGCTTTTCTGCGCAGTGGTTTATTTTGTTGTGGCGACGGCTCTTGCTGGAGGCAGCCGCCTGGCACTGTGCAGACTTCCGTGGGGACAAGTGGGTGGCGGGGGTGTCTTCAGGTGCGGGCGGCCTCTGGTGACACGTCCCGGCAGGGCCCTGTGGTCAGCAGGGTGTGTTTCTGGGTGAACGCTCTACTCCGTGCCTGCTGATTAAAACATCAGTAGCCAAAGCGAGCTTTTCCAGGTCCTGGAAGGAGCATCTGCGGGGGGTAAAGTCCAGGCTGCCCTTGGGCAGCGAGGGAAGGGATGGGGTCGGAGGCCGGGGCCTCAGCTGCTCCTATTTGTTTTGGCCCGGGGAGTGTTAAAGATTTTTTTTTAACCCATGCCAATGTTTACAAATTGGGACTTTCCTATAACATCGGATTTTCTGGCTCCTCCTGACAATTGGAAAGACCTGTCCAACCTGGGGCTGTTTCCTGACAGCTGCTGGTGGCCTGTTAATTGCCTGAGACCTGGACCAGCACCTTTCAGATGACCACAGTGCTGGGGGTTGAACCTACGGCCTGGGGCATGCGGAGCCTGCACTGGGGGCTGAACCTCAGCTCCCCAGTTCAGTTCTGATAGCCTGAGGCCGTGAGCCGCACCCCAGGGCTAGGTAAGCGTGGTTACCAGGACCCTGCTAAAAGTGAATCTCCAGTAAGCAACACCGGCCTTTGGTGTGATCGTCTCTTAACCACATTCTAGGCTGTCTCTGAAAGCCGTGGTCATTTTGCGTTTGGCCATTAACACCTTCACGTGCCACCTGTGCCACACCTGTGCCGCTTGCTCAGGGCCTCTCGGGGCATGGCGAGGTGCTTCTAAGAGCAGGCTTTGAGGTGGTGGACTCCAACCTGCCTTAGAATCCTGGTCCCGCCTCTTGTTAACTGTGTGACCTTGGGCAGGTTACCTTCCCTCTCTGAGCCCTGGTTTCCTCATCTGTACAACAGGAAACGCAAGGATGGCTTTGTTATTTCTTGCTAGTACTTATGTCTCTCTTCTCTCCGGAAAGGGGCTTAGAGAAGTGGTCCACCATGGCTTTAACCAGTCCCCCTGTGGTTAAGATTACTGCCAGTTTTTTGCTCTTTCAAACAAGGCTGCGAAGGTTTTGAAAGGGAAGGTGGTCTAGAAGGAACTGGGCTCATAATCCTAAGACTTAGCTCACTTTACAGAAAACACGAAGGGCGCTTGTCTCCCTGGAGACCGCGCTGATCTGATTGACGCCTCTCTTTTCAGGCGAGGGAGGTGGAGGCGGCCATCGAGGGGATGCTCCTCATGTTGGAAGAGTTTTGCAGCCTGGCTGATGTGGTGAGTGCCTGCTGGGAGGTGGGGGTTCAGGCCCAGACGCCAGGAGTTCCCTGGGGAGCCATGGGGGTGACTTGGCTGCCAGGAGTGGGCAGCCCAGCGGGGAGGAAGCCAGCGTCCCTCCCTCAGAGCCTCCTGGCAGCCATGTTGCTCTGCTTCTTTCCCCAGACGGTTTCTGTCCCACCGAGGAGCCTGCGTGGGCCACAAGGTGGCACTCTCGGCACCCATGCACGAGACTATATTTAACCTTAGCTCTGCAGCTCGCCCTGCAAACATGGAGCCGCCAGGAAATGGCTTCAAGGCTGGGAGGCCTGGGAGGAGCCTCCCACATGGGCCGCAGCTCCTGGTGGCTTGGGCCTCCAGCTCCTCTTGAATCCCTGTGCTTTCTCAGCTCTGGCCTCCAGCCTGGTTTGTTGGGTCAAATCCGCTAGAAGGGTGGAGAAGGAGATGGAAGAGGATGGTTCAGGGCCTGAGCATGGGCTCTAGAAATCTCTTCCTCTTGTCCCCACGATTGTTGCCAGCCAGGTGGGGAGCCCCTAGGAGCAATGGTAGAATTTTCTAGAAGATCTCAAGCTTATTTAAGGCACACCAGGAACCCTGGTTGGAGGTTTCTACCTGGAGGCTCAACAGGTATCCTGCATATTGCAACCAGGCCCTGCCCCTCCAGAGTGGACAATGCTTGCCAGGCTGGGTCTGGCAAGTGGACTTGGCCCCTGTGAAGCTCCGCGTACAGAGACTGCCAAGCACTTGGGAGCACTCAAGGTGTGACAGCAACCACAGCCCCAGACGTGCATTGGGCAGATACTTTGTGCCGGGCGGTTTGTCCTTGAGCATTGGACAGGCATCTCGGTGCCCTCCCTGGGTTGGCCTCTGGGGACACGAAGAGGACAAGATGGAAACACCTACCTGGTGCTCTCTACTTGGGATGCCAACCTCTCATTCAGTGTGGCTCTACCTGGCAGCAAGGTCACCAGACAGAACTTTAACAGCCCAAGCATTGGGCTGACCCTAAGGACACAAAGACTCAATCCACCCCCAAGCCCTGGGCCCTGGGCCAGGGCAGACTGGTTGGGGTGCCACCACAAGTGCTCATGAGGGCGCATTGGAGGCTCAGAGGGGTCCAGAGCACAGGTCAGTCCTCCCTGGGAAATTGGGATGGTTTTGCAGAACAGAGGTGGGGATTGGTTCGGGGCTGGAAGGAAGAACAGGGAATTTGGCAGACGGTGATAGGGAGCGTCCAGGCCCAGGGGCCAGCCTGGGCAAGCAGGACTGGGCTGGGTGTGGCAGGGCACTGCATGGGGGTTGCAGTCTCACGGGGCAGGCAGGTGGTGTGGACTGATGATCAAGTGTGTCCTCAAGTCCCCACCCCTGCAGTGTGCCTTCTGTGACAGTCTGAGCCCCGGGCAGAAGTCTCCAAGGACAGGTAAGAGAGGCCCACCCAGCCCTGGAAACCCGGCAAGTTGGTGGGAACTCAGGGTTCCCCCTGGAACCCCAAGACTGCAGACAGCACCAGGGAGGTCCCCCCACTCCAAGCAAAGACTTGAACACTGAGGTCAGGCACCTGTGACTCCCAGCCCAATAGCGCCTGCACATATGTGGATGTTTCTGGGGGGAAAATGGGAATCAGCTGCTGCTATTTTTAGATTTTTTTCATGCCGAAACTCTGGATTTCTGTCCTCTATTTAAAAAGCAGAGATCTGGTCCCCTTGGGGTGGGGTGCTCGTTCCCACCTGGCAAGCACCCACCCCCAGTGGGTGGCAAGAGTGACCTGCAGCTAGTCAGGCCTTGCTGTTCCCCAGGGAGTCTCCCTGGCCCGTGGCCACCCGGTGCTTATGTGTTTTGTGATGGAATACAATTCTTTCCTGACTTAAAGCAGGAAGATAAAGCCAGATCAAGGGGGGTCCCCTGTTCTAGGAAATGGAAAGGAGCGTGTGGCCAAGGCTGTCACAGCGCCCAGCTGGCCTGCGAGCCCTGATGCTTCCATAGCCGCTGGGGCATTTAGGTTCGCTGCCCTGCTCCCCTGTTCTGTGCTGAGGCCACAGAAGTCCTTTTGGCCCCCGACTGTCCAGGCCTGGCTTACCTGGAGTGTGCGTCCCTGGCTGCAGACACGTCTTCAGCCCGCGCGTGGGGGCGAGTGGGGCCTGCAGGGAGTAGGTAATATCAGCTCCGTCTCATCAGTTCAGATGTCCAGGAGGAGCCTGGCTCCCAGCAGAACGGCTTAGGAGAAGCCTCTTCCTTTCTGTTGAAACCAGGCTACTCGGGATCAAAGCCCTGCTTCCTGGCTGATGGGTTAATGTTCCCGCCGGCCTGTCCTTGGGTCCTTTCTGTGGCTGAAGTTCACGGCTCTGTGCAGGGGCCTGTCTGACCTTGGATATAAGACCCCTGTCGGCACGTCACATTCTTCACCTCCCTGAACCTTTGTTTTCTCCTCTGTAAAGTGGAGCTGATGGTTCTGATTAACTAAAACTAAGTGGTGTAAAACAACACCAGATCTGTTGGGAACAGCTCCTCTGAGCCACATGGTGTGACCCTCCACACAGCCTCTCTGCATGGCTGGCTTGGGCTTCCCCACTGTGTGGCCCTCGGGTCACCATAGGCAGGAAGTGGAGTGGAAGCCGTCAAGTCCCAGGGGGCTCGGATGTGGAAACTTCACTGGCCGGAGCCACCGCAGAGCCCACCAGGGCCAAGGGGAAGGGATGTGGACCTAGCTGTTCATGGAGGAATGGGAACAACTTGTGGCCATCCTAATCCTACAGACAGTATTGGAATAGATGAGACAGGTACGTGCTTTATTTACGTTCGCTAGAATAGTGACAATTTTAAAAACCACCATTGGCAAGGGTGAAGAGCGACAGCCTGTCATACACTGCGGGTGGAAACGCAAAAAGAGGTGCTTTGGAAGAGGGTCTTATGAAGCTCAGCATATGCCAACCTATACCCAGTTATTCTAATCCTAGGTCATCACAACAGACAGTGAAAACAGGGTCCACACGAGGGCTCATACACATATGTTCACAGCGGCCCTGTTCAAAAGCCCACAACCCAAATGACCATCATCAAGGTGGTGGGTGAAAAAATGGTTTCTTGGAATACTACCCAGCAATGAAAAAGATGGATTCCCATATACATCAACGTGAAGGACTCCCACAGACCCGATACTGACCAGAAGAAGCCACACCAAGAGGCATTCTGCACAAGTCCACTAATAGGAAGTTCAGAAAGTCAGCGCCAGTCTCCAACGTAGGTAGTGGTGGCTTTGGGAGGGAAGTCATGGCTGAGAAGAGGCAGGAGGGGACTTCCAGGGAGATGGAACATTCTACCTCTTGGTCTGCTTATAATTACACAGATGTAAACACACGTTCAAATTCATCAGGTTGTCCACTTAAGCCCTGGGCAGTTCATGTCATTTACACTCAGAAACCATTTCTGAGCGCAGTGTCTGCCGCACATTTAACGATGAACAAATGGTAGGTACTAATTGTCCTCGTTATCAGAGCACCCGAGGCCAATGGCAGCGGTGATGTTATCCAGTGCCTGGATCTGGAGGCCCCCAGCTCAGTGCCCCAGGCTCCAGGCCACTCCTCCAGGCGCCCGGAGCCCCAGATGCCTCCGACCCGCCTTTCCCGGGCGCAGACTCACTTGGGTCACGCGAACGTTCATGCTGGCCTGGGCCCAGGAGCAGCGTTTGGACTGCGCAGTTGGCTTTCCTTCCTGGGCGCCCAGTGCTGCACAGCCGTCTTTGCTCTTCGACGACCTCAGCACCTGCCGCCGGACTCGTGGGCCCCGGGGAGGTGGGAGGATGGTCTGGGAAGGGTCTGCCAGGCTCCAGGCTAATAAACCTGCTGGGTGTTTGTCCTGGCAGAGACCCAAGGAGCATGAGTCTTCCTCATCTCTGCACGTTCCAGAGCACAAGGCCTGCGAACGCAGATGCCTGACACAACCACGTGGAGTGGGCCGAGTGTGAGCAAAAGCTAAGTGCCCTGGGTAGGCACGGGTCCATGTCAGGGAGACTCTAGGGAGTGGTGGGGACTGTGATTAACCAAGAGGGACAGCTGTCACTCAGCCGCAGCTGATTATTGCCCTGTGGGACTCTAGCAGGCTCAGTGTGACTGTGTTCCCAGCCCAAGTGGGAACCCTCCAGAAGGTTCGGGGTCCTCCTGCCCCTGGGATTGCTGCCCCCCAGTAAGGGCTGTGTCTTCCAGCACTGCCTAGTGCTTCAGCAGGAGGCGATGCTTCCTAAGTGCTTCTTGGTCCGCCCCCAGGCCCCTCTGTTCCTCAGAGTCCTGCAGGTTTAGAGGCAGGTGGGGCGGGGTTCCTGGAATCTGCTTTGCACCATCTCCCCTGATTCCACGTCTGCTTCTTTAGAATTAACAGACAGGAAATCCTTGCGATTGTCCCACTGGCCCGGCCCCACCTGTGTTGATCAGCTGCCCTCTGCCTCATTGCGGAGGCTGTCTTGGGGTTAAGTGGGGTGTGGGTCTCTAGAAATTTGGCCTTGGGAAGAAAGGATCCAGAGGGCTTTTCTCTTCCCAGGTAACAAATGCAGGTGCTGTAGGTGCCAGGCAGGGCCTTGGCAGGAGCCAAGCGGCAGGGACAGCACTGGGAGGGTGGGCACGGTGCCTCTGGAGGCTGCCTGGCTGCGGACGGGCTGAGGGTCCAGCCCTGACCGCTCGGAGTTTTTAAACCATGCCTGTGTATTTTATTGCTTTAGTTTTACAGAAGATTTGCAAACTTGGCCCAGGGGGTGATGTTGGGGTGCTGCTCTTTGTCTGCCCCAGGCTTTGCCTGACCTCATGGCTCCACTGATGTCCTCGGTTCTGCTCCAGGTCCACTCTCAGGTGCCACAGGGCACCGATGTCCTCTGGGACAGTTCCGGTCTCTCTCCCTCGCCTTTCCTGACTTGGGCAGTTTTGCGAAGGAGTGGTCAGCTGTCTTGGGGAAGGACCCTCTATTTGGCTTGTCAGTTGCTTTTCTTGTGCTTCGACAGGAGTTGTGGGTTTGTGAGAAGAGGGCTCATGATGCCCTCCGGGCATCGCCACTGATATAACCCAGCTGCCCGTGCAAGGGACGTTTGCAGTGTCCTCCGCCAGGAAGCTCCTGCTTCCCCCGTTTCTACATTCCGTTCCGTCGTTTGTGCTTCCCGCACTGCGCACACCGTGGTCTCTGGGTGTCCTCAGGGGACTGGTTCCAGGACCGCTGTTGGACACCAGAGTTCTGGGAAGCTCACCTCCCAGGTATAGAGTGGCCTGGCACTTGCATGTGGCCTGTGCACACCCTCCTGTGGCCTTTTTAAAATGCAGTGCTGGGGTGGCACACGCTGGAGCCCTGAACCTCACCCCAGCGCTCCCCTCTTGACTTCAGACCATACCTAGATGACTTGGAGCACCTAACACCATGTAAATGCGGTGTAAGTGCTGTTGTGTCGTTTGGGGACAAGGACCAAATTTCTGTGCATGCTAGGCATGGTCACAATTATTTTTCCAAAAAAAATTTTTTTTTTAAAGAGAGAGGGACAGTGAGAGAGACAGAGAAAGAGAGAAACAACTTTATTTAGTTTTTCACATGGCCTTCGTTGCTCCAACACTCAGTTGTGTACATGGTGCTGGGGTTTGAACCCGGGTCCTCGTGCTTGCCAGGCAAGCGCCGAAACCGCTGAGCCACCGCTCCAGCCCCCGTTTTTCCAGATTTTTGAGCCGCAGTTGGTTGACTGCAGATGTGCCCCCCTGGGTGTGGAGGGCGACTGTATTTAGTGTTTTCTTGGGGTTGTGATCAATACTGTGCTACTTATTTGTCACTGGCACTTGTTCCCACGTTGGCTGTTGCTGTCAGGTTGCTTCCTGTGCCCTTTTGAGATGCCCCCAGCCCTGGTTTCTCTTTTTTTTATTTTGGAACCACAGATTGAACCCAGGAGTGCTTAACTATCAACTACACCCCCAGCCCTTTTTAACTCTTATTTTGAGACAGGATCTCACTAAGTTGCTTAGGGCCTAAGTTGCTGAGGCTGGCCTTGAACTTGTGATCCTCCTGCCTCAGCCTCCAGAGTTCCTGGGATCACAGGTGTGCACCACTGCACCTGGCCCTAGTTTCTTTTTGAACACTCCCTTACTTTCCAGAGCTGAGATGCCCCAGGTCCATCTTCCATTTTCCCTGTCCCACCCCTGGGATCACCTATTTCTCCACTTGAATCCTAAAGTGGAAATTTAGCACCAGAACCTTTGGGCCTGTGTGGCCACGCCCAGGCACAAGTGGTCCTGCTTATCCTCACAGCCCTGGATAGCTTCCCCCAGGGGACCCGGATGCTCCCCGGGTTGGAGAGCAGTATGTCTGCTGCCTCCGCAGTGAGGACACAACAGCTTGGAAACAGAATCTCTCTCCTGTGCGCACACGCAGGCGGGTGAGGCTGGGTCCTCGGGTTCCGAAGAAAAACAGAGGTGTCCGTGTCCAGTTCAGGAGGGAGGGACCGAGGGGCCTTTTCAGGTGCTCGCAGTCTGAGGGCCTTGGAGATTAAATGAGATGGCGCAAGGAAGACATAGCACTGCCTGCGTGCAGGAGCCTCCTCCACAGCATCGTGGCTTCGTTAACATCATCATGAATATTAATGACGGCTATCAACTTGCTGGTTTTAATTCCAGTGCATCAAAAGCTGGACTCACCTTGACTTTGATTTAGAGGGAGTTTTTGAGTCTTTCCATTTGCTCCAGATAAGTGGTTTAAAAAATGAAGATATTTAGTTTGGGGCTCAAGTTGCTGAGTGTTTGGGGGAGGATGATGAATTTGCGGTTCAGTAAGGAACACCTGGGCGAGCGTGGACCCTGGAGGCCATGGGGTTGGTCCTGGGCGAGCGTGGCCTGCAGAGGCCGTGGGGTTGGTCCTGGGCGAGCGTGGCCTGCAGAGGCCGTGGGGTTGGTCCTGGGCGAGCGTGGCTTGCGGAGGCCGTGGGGTTGGTCCTGGGCGAGCGTGGCACCCAGAGGTGGCAGGGTTGGACCCCCTCTGGGACCCCATGCTATTCCTTGGCCTGTCCTTGAGGGGAAGCCAGGTGGCATCCCGGCCATCAGCAGGGGCTGTGCAGACCCCGGAGACCCCCGAGGCAGGCAGGAGACGGTGTTGTGGTGGAGGGAGTGGCTCATGGGCTGCTTTCTTTTTCAGATCAGGAGTGACACTTCACAGGTCTTGGAGGAAGACATCCCCCTCCTTAAGGCCACAGTGACAGAATTGCGTGGCATCTATGCCAGAGTGGACCAGCTAGAGGTGCATCCAGGACAGGCTGCTCTGTGAACCCAGTCTTCCTCTGATCAATGTACGCTGTCCTGAGATGATGTGGCCTTGAGGGTGTCAGCGTTGGGCCTGGTGGGGAGGAAGAGGGCGGAGGGAGAGCTCCACAGTATTTTTAAAATGCTACAGTATTTTGTTTAAATGATAGGAGTTTGTTTCTCATATTTAAAAGACTGAGCTATTTTATATAAACATCTGAATTTGAAGCTTTTTTTGGAAATTCAGAGGCATTGATAAACTTGGGTCCACGTTTCCGTATGTACTTCAATCTGTTTATTTTTCAAAATGTGAATACATCAGGTGTGCACACAGTGTGCGGTTTATCGGATGTGCACAGTCAGTGCACGGTTCATGGGGTGCGCACAGTCAGTGTACAGTTCATCAGGTGCAGTGTATGGTTCATCATGTGTGCACAGTCAGTGCATGGTTCATGGGGTGCACACAGTCAGTGCACGGTTCATCATGTGCAGTGTATGGTTCATCATGTGTGCATAGTCAGTGCATGGTTCATGGGGTGCACACAGTCAGTGCATGGTTCATGGGGTGCGCACAGTCAGTGCACGGTTCATCGGGTGCGCACAGTCAGTGTACGGTTCATCAGGTGCAGTGTATGGTTCATCAGGTGCGCACAGTCAGCTTATGGTTCATCGGGTGTGCGCACAGTTAGCGTGCAGTTCATCAGGTGCGCAAGTCAGTGTACGGTTCATCAGGTGCACACAGTCAGTGTACGGTTCATCAGGTGCGCACAGTCAGCTACGGTTCATCAGGTGCAGTGCACGGTTCATCAGGTGCGCACAGTCAGTGTACGGTTCATCGGGTGTGCACAGTCCATGTATAGCTAAGAGGATTTTCCACACGTGTCAACACCCACACAATGACCCAGATTGAGAGAGAACATCTCCAGGCCCTGGGCTGTGCCTTCTCTCTCTCACACTCTCTTTTTCAGGGGGACAGGGTGGGGCTGGGGATTGAACTCAAGGACCCTTTACCACTGAACCACATCCCCAGTTTGTTTTTTTGTTTTAAGACGGAACCTCCCTACATTGCTGAGGATCTCCCTGTGTTGTGAGGCTGCCCTTGAGCTTGTGATCTCCCGCCTCAGCCTCCTGAGTCTTTGGAATCCCAGGCTGCACCACCACGCCCGCCCAGGCTGCATTCTTGCATGGGTGCTGTTTGCCACAGTCTCCCTGTCCCCGTCGCCTCCCGACTCATCTCACCCTCTGTGCTTATCTGGGTACCTGGCACAGCGCCCCATTTCCCTGTGAAGCTGGCTCCTTTGCCGTCCCTGTCTCCCCTGAGGCGAGCCCATGGCCTGGGGACACACGGCGCTGGCTGCGTGAAGCCAGAGCCTAACCGCTTCGTCTACCTGAGGTCCTCGGTGTGGGACCTGGCCCCTTGCACAGCAAAGGACCAGGAGGTTGGCGCCCAGCTGTGCAGCGGTCACCTGGCTAGAGGGCTGTGGGCCCCTCAGCTTCTGAGCGTGGCAGTCAATACTGGCTTAGCAGAGAATTAGCATTCTTGTCAGCAGAGAAAGGAGCAGGAATATAATTAAAACTGTGCCCTTGGAATAGCTGATTCATTTAAATTTTATTCCACACATTTGAAAGAGGAAAAAAAAGTGAAGATTTGCGGCTCTGGGTGTTGCCTGGCCTGGGTTGTCCCAGCTGTCAAGTCCAGTCTACTAACACCTGTGGAGGGCCTACTGGGTGCCACCAGAGGGCTGTCACAGCACAGAAGGACGGACAGTGTCCTGCAGAGGGAGGCCCTGGCAAAGGCCGCTCCCCGCTGCACAGATGACCGGAGGCTGGATGGCTTCAGGCCACGCACAGTTTACATCTCTAGCCTGGAGGCTGGAAGCGCAGACCGGCTTCACACGGTGGAAGGAAGGTGCTGGGTCTGGTTCTTTCCGGGGCTCTGGGAGATTCTATTTTCTCCTCAAAGCCACACTGCAGCATCTTCCAGCCTCCTTCTGTAGGGACCCTGGTGTTGACGCCAGCCATCTGGACGATGCAGGGTGATCCTCCATCTCCACGTCAAGGTCCTTCGCCAAGCCACACCCACCAAGTGTAGCCTGTTCCAGAGCCTCGGCCAGGGGTGTCCGCAGGGGCTATGGCTCTCTGCTGACCACAGATTCAGCTGGGCCAGTTCTGCGCAGGGAAGTGTGGCTGGGGAATGGGGTCTGAGGGCCCCTGGAGGGGCAGGGGCCCCACAGTTCAGCCAGAGGCTCAAGCAGGAAGGATCTCAGCTGGGCAGGAACGAGGCAGGAACACTGGATGATCCCAAGGGCCAGATGAAGGAGCCAAGGGTGATAGGATTGAGCAGGACTGGGGACATTGGCAGCAGGAGCCAGGCTGTCCAGACCTTGCCATCCAGGGCCAATCCTTCTAGCCTCTGTCCCATAAGGAAGCTGCAGGGGAGAGTGTGGGCTCGTGGCTAGGTGTGGAGGTGCAGAGCAGGGCTCCTCGGCTCCCCTGCTGTTGACATGTCAGGCCAGAAGGCTCCGCGCCTTGGCCAGGCTGTCCTGCACGTGGTGCATGCTTAGCTGCCTCACTGGACTCTGCACCCCTCCCTCCCTGCTCCCCAACTGTGAGAAGCAACATCCCCAGATGTTGCCAGATGGCTCCTGGGGGTGACTTCTGGGCTTCCTGGACCCATTTCCCTGTTAGAGGAGGGCTGTGCAGGGAAGTTCTTAGACCCAAGTCCTTTCCACGTTCAACAAACATCTGTTGAACCCTGGGCCACCCCGGGACGGGTGCAGGGACACAGCCTAGGAGGCACTCTTGGTTCCCTGCTATTGGCCCACAGGAAACACCTGACAGGGAAGCAGACTGGGTACCACAGGTGGCACGGAGTGCAGAGGACTCCCTGGTGTGACCTCTATACTTAAGGTCTAATACACAGCTCGTGCAAGGGCCCGGAGGCAGGAAGGAGCAACGCCTCTGGGTTCCTGCTGGCAGATTAGATTCTCAGGTTGGCGACAGGCATGTGGGGGATTTCGGTCCCTGCTCTGAGAATGATGGGACCATCAAAGGGCGTCACTGGACCTGAGAGGGTCCAACTTGATGACAGCAGCACCCCCATCCCTTGTCTCACTTTCCATGGCTTCAGTTACCCATGGGTAAGCTCAGTCCAAAAGTATTAAGTAGAAGATTCTCAGCCTGACACGGTGGAGCACACCTGTAATCCCAGCAACTCAGGAGGCTGAGGCAGGAGGATCGCAAGTTCAAGGCCAGTGTCTTAGTGAGACCTTATCTCAAAGTAAAAAATAAAATAAAAAGGGCTGGGCATGTGACTCAGTGCTTAAGCACCCCTGGATTCAATCCCTGGTTCCAAAAAAAAAAAAAAAAAAAAAGAGAGAGAGAGAAAGTGAACACTTGAGAAGATTTGTGTTTCATCCATAGGTCATCCATGGACCCATGAATCTCGCTGTCCCTGATTTGCACCTGCGGTGACTTGGTAGTCCTCACCGTGGTGGTGATGCTGGGCTTGTTCCAGGACAGTTTGGAGAGCGTGAGACCATGCTCACAGAGTCTTGTTACACTAGATAGCTGTACTTGTTGTATTTATTATTAGTTGCTGATCTTTCTGGGCTGCACTAGAAGTTTACTGTTACACGTGCATGGGAAAGCCCTGTGTGCAGAGCTGAGCGCTGCCTCAGGTCCCGGCATCCTGCAGGAGGGCTCTGAGAGGTGACCACTCAGAGCTTTGGGGCGTATCAATACGGCTGTACAGCCATTGACATGGCCTCATCCCAGACCATCTCCTCAAACGCAGCTCCCACCCGTGAGCAGCCGCTCCCCAGCCCGTGGAACCTCGGCTCGACTTTCTCCTGCTTTGGACACTTCGCACTGATGGAGCCTTCCGAGAGTGGCCTCTGGGTCTGATTTCCTTCACTGCACCGAACACTTTCTAGGTTCAGCCGTGGCGTGGGGTGGGTCAGAACTTCATTCCTTTCATGGCTGAATCATACTCCAGTGTTTGGACTTAACATGTGTCCTTTGTCCATTCCTCAGTTGATGAACATTGAGTTGCTTCTACTTTTTGGCTATTAAGAACAATGTTGCAGCCTAGTGTGGGGGCACACGCCTGTAATCTCAACTGCTGGGGAGGCTGAGGGAGGAGGATTGCAAGTTCAAGGCCAGCCTCAGCAACTTAGTGAGATCCTGAGAAAATGGGGACTGGGGATGTGGCTTAGTGGTTGAGCACCCCTGGGTTCAACCCCTGGTATAAAAATGATAATTAATGATAATATCTCCATGAACGTCGTACATGAGTCTTTGTGTGGATTTTGTTTGTTTGGAGTAAATGCCTAGGAGTGGAAATGCGGGGTCATGTGCTCTTTTTAGCAACTTCCAAGCTGTTTGCCATAGTGCACTGTTGTACTCCCAGTGGCAATTGCCGTGACTTTTAGATGGAGCTTGCACACTTGCTCAGGGGCTGGGTGCTGGAAGACCAGCTCTCCTTCCTTCCCAGGAGCAGCCGGGGCTGAGCAGTAACTGTCCCCTTCCAGGGGCTAAGAATCTGCAGGTTGCCACAGTCCCCACCCTGCCCTAGAGTCCCACCAACTTGGAGTGGCACTTCCCTCGCATCAGCGCCCTGGTGCTGTTGCTTTCTTCAGGGCAGAGCTCTCTGTGACTGGGTCCACATTTAAAGGGGCAGGCATGGCCTTGAGTTAGCCCAAGAGGGTCATGGGTTTGGAGATGAATGGGAGAGTGTGTTTCCCACCTGCTGAAGCGCATGGCCGTGAAACTTGGGAATCAATGAGAACCGGGTAGTAACAAGGCAGGGTGACACCAGAGGCAGACAGCCTGGGCTCAGATCTAGTCTTCTGGAAACCTCACAGCCTCCCAGAGTTGGTCTCCTCCCGTCAGCTGGGGGTGTGCCGTCACCTCCCACAGGAGCATGAGAAAGAGGTGAGGCCAGCACTGCACACGTGTCAGCGAGGACAGTTGGTGGCAGCGGTGGTGAGGGAAGCCAGGTGACAGCCAGTCAGTGACATTCCTGAGCGCAAGACCACCCTGCTCTCGGAATCAGGGTGGGGACCTGGAAACCACAAGGTGACCTCTCAGGCCAGTACTTGGTCCTGTGTCTGCCGTGGGCCGGGAGGACAAGCGCGTGCTACCGAGACCTGCCTTGCTTTGTCCCAGGAGTGCTAGTCCATTTCACAGGGAAAGAAGCTGAGGCCCGAGAGGGATGGCAGCCAGGGCTGGGAGTCTGCGCCCCCCGGTGCTGAACACCTGACCCTTTCTGGACAGGGACCGACTCTGAAGTTGGGGCCTTTGCCAGAAGTGTTGGGAGTGCCTGGTTCTTGCAGACGGGTTTTTACACCCCTGGGCTTCCCTCCCTCCCCACCTCCCTGCCAATTGTGACAGCGGGACAAGTAGATAGAAAGCACCTGCTCCCGTGCCCAGCCAGGGGGTTCTGCCCACCCTCCCCTCCTCTCTGCCCTGGTTGTCCTTGTGGATGGCTGAGCGTGCTCCGTGGGCTCCTAGAGTTAGGCCTCAGGCCCGCCTTGGCGGCCTGGTGGCTGCTGGGGGCAGCCTGCTGGAGAGGTGCCTGGCTGGCCCGCGAGCGCACATTCCTCCCGTCCAGGCTCACCCCGCGCAGTGAGCGTGAAATT